>JAODAG010167514.1:1854-14350 GCA_027574785.1 Orphnurgus asper
AGTTATCGCACCGACCAAATGAAAGCAAACAAGTTATCACACCGATCAAAGGAAAGCAAACCAGTTATCGCATCGATCAAATGAAAGGAAACAGATTATCGCGCTGATCAAAGGAAGAAATAAAATGGAAAGACGGAAAACTCACTGTGGCTGAAATTGCCCTTGGTGGAGATGTTATAGGGCTGTAGTTGCACTTCACTGAAGGAAACCGTCAGGGTGGTGTTGGATTTACTGTCCTTGTGCGACACATTCTGGAGACTGTTACACATAAAAGCATTGCCGATAGGAGCCCTGAAGGTGTTCTTGTCGCTCATATTAAAGTTGTAGCTGGGGCCTAACAAAAAAACAGATAACGTAATAATAAAATGAGAGAGGGGGCAGAGGGATGAATAATAAAAAATAAAAAAAGATCAGAATTTTAGGCACCACAAGCTTTCGCACAAGTCTGACCTTCATCTTCAACCAATAATTCAAGTTCGACCCAAGGCATAACCCTTTTGACGATTTGACGTATTTTACCATCGAGGCATCACAGGGCACACAGCGCTCTACAGAATGGCAACAGCCAGCACGTTATACCCTGGCGTATCGGACGCAGTTGGGTCCGTCGTTAACAAGTGTTCAGTTCAACGGGAACCCTATTAGATTGATGCAACGGGTCGTTTATACATGCAACTCGCTTGCTCCGTTTTGGGACGTAAACCGCGCTACACCGCGTTTCTCGGTTCAACGCACGATCAAGTATGCACTGGGGAATCGGGGCAAGAGCGGGTCCCGTACGGATTCGCTCAGGTTTTGGATAATTCTTAACCTCCTCCTAGAGCCGCATAAACCGACGCTTTAGCCTAGTTGCGGAAAATGGCTGCCGATGACGAAATCCCCGATGCTGAATGGTTTTTCCCCCAGTTTTGAGGCATTCATTCCCAATTCCCCCCCCCATATCTTGTAAATTCTCCCTCGCTTGATATTGTGATTTCCGACTGGACTGTGCATGTGGACCCCCAGTTGAGAAGCACAGTGGTGAATTGATGGATCTCTAAAACAAAGCATTAATTCAGTCCCTAAAAATTTGATCCCTAAATGTTTGATCCCCATAAACAAGCAGTAACCCAGATGAAATTTTACTCGCCAAACAAATGGAACCTGTGTAGTAGGCAAGCACTGACGTTAGCAAGCCATTACACTGCTGCCAGGATATGAACCATTCATGATTCTTAATGATAACAATGCATAATCACAAGAACTAACTAATCCCACATGGAGAACACCTTTGTTATTACGGCACGACGCTCACCGAAACAGCGAGAGATGCGTTCCAGCGCACTGAAGTACAACAGAACATAAACCACGCAAAACCAAAATTTTGATCACAAGCGAGACAGTTTTGAAACCACGGAACAAAACACAACGTACCTGAATCCAGGTCCAACATGACCTGCTTCAGATAGAAGTTGTCCGCGTCGACGGCGAACACCTGGGTAAAGTACCCGTCTGTGAAGTCCACGCTCAGCTTGGCGTTTACTTTTTTTGTTATGTTGCCGCAGTTGCTGTTGCTCACGTTGATCTGGGCGTGCTTCAGCACGAACGACTTGGTGTTCTGGAAATGCAGACGGAAGAAATGCGCGTGGGTTACGCTTGAATGGGACGGTCGAAGCCGAAGGGAGACGGGGACCGGCCCTCAACCGCGGGATACTTCGGTGGCTCTCCAGATTTCCCCATTACCCGGAGAAGTGTGCATCGGGGTGGGCGTTAAGTTTCATGAACGTCGTCTGGCGATGCAGCGGCGCGTAGCACATCATCAAGACAGACGAGCTGGAATAAACAATTTTGTTTTCCTTGTACACTTTAAAAGTGTGCCATTTACCCCAAAAAAATGCAATGTATTCTATTTTTGTGGGGGGGGGGTCCCTGTACATTTTCTGGAAGATTGCAAGGTAGAAAGAAAGAAGGTACAATTCAGAAAAAGAGAATCCATATCTGAGAATCATAGGACGGCCAGGGGCGTCGCAGATATTTGAAAAGGAAGGAAGAGAGATTTCATTCGGGGGGGAGAAAACACCCTCCTGACGAAAACCCCGTAAAACACGTCAGGCCCACACGCTGCCTTTTAAAAACCAGCTCTGCAAGAAAAGCAATGCAGGCCTGAACCCGCCGTTTTCCAATTCGTAAATTTAGGAACCTCTCTAGTATTTCACTCGAGGAAGACTCCGGTTTCTGGTATTCACTAAATGTACGGATGAAAACTATTTTCCCCCCCCCACCGAGGACTGACTGGAAATGTACTGTTGTCACTCCCAATTTCGGAGTCTTCCCAAGCCAACATCATAGACCTACTGGGGAAGCCGGATCGGCGGACCCTTTTCGGTGTTGCGATTTGTGGATGTAACACCGGCTTCAACTTCATTCATCACACTGACATCATGATGCATTGTTTGAAAACCAAAGGACATGTTCTCTCTTAGCATTCCATGCCAGTGAAACACACTACCAGGAATGAAACCATACCGTACGACTCACATACACCATCAGAAATGAAACCACACTGTGCCACTAATAAACACCACCAGGAATGAAACCATACCATACCACTAAAACACACCACCAGGAGTGATATCATACCATGCCACAAAGACACAACCAGGAATGAAAGAAACCATTCCGTGCCACTAAAACACATCACCGAATGATACCAACCATGATACTAAAACTCACCACCAGGAATGATATGATACCATGCCACTAAAACACAAACAGAAATAAAACCATACTATGCCACTAAACCATACCATGCGATTATATCACACCAGGGATAATACCATGTCACAGAAGCACACCACCAGGAATGAAACCAAAACATGCCACTAAAACACACCACCATGAATGAAAGCTTACCATGCCACTCCAGCACGCCACCTGAAAAGGTTCAACATCTACAGGTTGATGCATCACCCACCCATATGACAAAAGTTAGGCCAACCCAGAGTTTCCCTTCACCATATCATTCGTTCGCATTAAAATGGGAAGACAGACGGCATCAATCTTCCCGTAGCATTCACCTACCTAACGTTCTTTAAGCTTCTTGTAACGGTACCAACCATAATAATAACGTTCGAACGACACAGTAGCAGCAGAATAACGTCGCAACAAGTTTCCTACTAGGGAACGTGCTACACAATCGCTATATTGGCATTGGGTCGAAGGCCGACATCAGAGATTTTGTTCCGTGAAAATGAGACGCGATTCTTACAATTTAACCCCCCCTTTTTTTTTTCTTTTTTTTTTTACATTGAATGTTTTCGTTTTTCCTCTTTTAAATTAATTTCCAAAATAGTAATTACTACAAACCTTCCCGTGTTGGACGGTAAAAGTGGCGTTCATATTTTCCAGGATGCAAGTTTTACCACCCACAGTAAAATTGAACTTGTTGGCGGCCGGAGGCTTAGTGGTGGTATGGGGGGGGGTAGTGACAGGTGCCACAGTGGTGGTATGGGGGGTAGTGATAGGTGCCACAGTGGTACTCTGATCTTCTGAACAAGAGGATGCTGAAACACAAAAGGGAAAAAAAGCGAATGTTTTTAAAATGACTTGTTGCTGAAAAGTACGACTCCCGCAGACTCCGGGGGGGGGGGGGGAGAGGCGGACCGATTGTTTTTTTAAAGATGATAAACGAAAGGCTCATTTGATGCCATCTGTAAACAAAGCTTAGAATAGTTGAATCGATGGTGACCGACTCATTCAGTCACGCTGCACAATAACACGAGGATTTCGGTCACGGTTGAACTTTTTCTGGTTCTATTCATATTTCTAAACTCCTCCAAAATGACAAAGAACATATTTTCTCAAAATTCTCAAAATTTAAACCCCCCATTTAAATTATTAAACATTCCAAAGTATGCCATGATTTTACTGAAACTTTAAAAAAATATATATATATATATAATTATTACCTTTGGAAAATTTGCCACCTTTGACACCAAATGGTTGAAGCTGCATTTTGGAGAAGGCCAAAGAGAAAGTATCGCTATTGGACTCTTCCAACGTCACGGTCGAGTTGCACGAGTAGCTTGATCCGACGTCTGTCGTGAAGACATTCTGCAAGTCATATCCAAAACTGCCCCCTGGATAGTAACGACAGATAGAAAAACCGGATTATCATAAACGATCCACGTTTATAGAAGATCACCGCCCTTCAAATCGATGATCCTAAGACACTGAGATCCCACGCCGTGCGATTGGCGACCTCTTTCACTAACGTGGCGAACAAAACCCGTCAGTCAGTGATTCTATCGCACAGCCCTTTCTTGGAAATTTTCCGGCATGCATTTCGTAGTTTTAAATTTCCAGGCAGTGTCGCTACGACTCCTTTGTGCGGTTTCCTCGCTTATTTGGGCATTTTTTATCAGATCATGAAACATAGCAAAAGCAAGGTTGTTTTTTTGGTCAATAAATAACTCACAGAATTCAGTTTTTGATGCACGTTCAACCACAATTTGCTGTTTAAAATGCAAAACGCTGTTAAAAAAAGATGTACTACTAGTGTATACATACAGGGTAGGTACGACAGTTTCATTACTGATTGATAAATTGCATACACAGCAGACATGTAAGTTTCAAGGGTGATCAAGAAGAGTGTGAAGGTGCAACTTTTCTGAAGTATCGGACCATGGGACGAGTAACTACAGCCCGTAAATAATGTAAATAATCTTTTGTAGCGTTTTGCCACCATTACCACGTGCAAAGTTCTAAACCTGGTAATCAGGGGATTCAAAACTAGACCACATACGTGGCATTATTGCATCTATTCAATACCTCGGACGTCTAAGGCAACGTCCTTGTTGTAAACAACTTACCTGCACATTTGACACAAAAAGAATTTTCTTGAAAATGTGGCAAAAGACATCAGAATGCAACTTTTTTGTATTACAACATACAAGCTCAAAGCATAGTTTTTTTTTTTACACTATTAAATAACCACCAGTGAGTTACTACTCTCTGCTTATAAATATATATCACATGAGAGAAAAGAGGTCATGTACTTAAAATCCCACCTCAAATATATATATTGTAAACCTGAACATGTGTATGTAGATACTAGCCTATCCCCCAACTTAATACTTATGTATGCATCGTATCTTCATGGTATGATCAAATTAAATATATTGTACGTACATGTGTATGTAGATACAATACTACCCTATCACCCAACTTACACTCCTGTATATATCGTATCTTCTGAGTATATACTTCTATGCGAGATCACCCGAGAGATCAAACATATTATATGTACAGGTGTATGTAGCAGGCCTTGACATAAATTTTAAAAACAAGTCGCCACTTGGTGAGCATCACTAAAATCTACTCGCCAAATTGTAAAACTGACTCGCCAATTTCTTAAGCCTAGTACAACGTTATGCATTGGCAACAACAGGCAAGTAGCCACATTAGGCCTAACTGCTATTGTTAGCAGTAGTACAGTATAACGTTAGGCTAGGCTTCAGATAACGTTAGGCAATTTAATAAAAATAGTGTTGGGCCGATATTGAAAATATCGGTTCTGACCATGGGGGAGGGGAGACGTTTTCAAGTCGTGAAGAATGGTCAAAATTATCGGCAGCATTCAGATCATCATTATTCATTGTTTCCCTCGACGCTATTATGTGGAATAATTAGTGGGGGACGTTTTCAAGTCGTCACAGTGACTCCCAAACACTACAGCCGCAGCTTTAACTTTTTACCACGTATAAACATGTCCGTCATTGTGTGCGTAAACTAGTATAACTACTTTTAGTCATACTACTAACTGTAGTGTTTGCGTTCTGTAAAATTATTTATAGGTAATTCAAACTTATAATTAGCCATTAAATGAACTAAACTAAGCTAATGTTTAAGAAATATTTCAAGCATAATTTGTGCGACAAGTTGTTGCTTCATTAATATAGTACCACCTACATGTAATGGACTCTTCAATTTGTACAACAGGTTTTTATTTCGGGGTGTATTCCGTAAAGGCACGGTAACATGGAGTAGGCTTAAATCCTGTATTTTACTGAAGCGTGAAGACGAGTAGGATCAAAGTAGGGTCCAAAAATAATCTTACAATTAGGAGAGGAAGTTATGGTAAATAAGGACAATTCGCGTGATAAAACCGCTGTATCGTTTTGGCGCGTAGGCAATTACACATGCTCTTGTAACTGCATGTATCATATACTTGAGGTATGTACGTACACCTGTACTTCATGTAAGACCACACAGCATATATAGTGTACATATACATGTATGTAGATATCAGCCTATTCCCAAACTGATACATACACATGTACGTATCCTATATTTGAGGTGGTATTACCAAAACGTTTTGGTGTTAATGGATAATCCTTTTGTTTGGATTTATCCCTACGATTTGTTTCTGTCCTTCACGGTAGCAATGATATTACCAGAGACCCGAGATGTTAACCGTAGGCTATTTTACAGGCATCGGAGCGCATCGGTAGTACAGGATTTCCAGCTCGACACCGTTTGTCAAATATTTCACTCTGGCAATGTGATGCGAGTTTTAAGGGCTACCTTAGGCTAATGATAACAACAGCCCAGATTGAATAGGGTCGATATGCTAAAAGGAGGCAAATGATCAAGATGATCATTAAAATATCACAAGATTTTTAGTTTTACCCTCTTCCTGGGCATCGGGAAACCTTTTCGAGTCGAACGTGATTTCAACATCGATGTGAGTCATTGAGAACGAGCCGTTGACACTTTCAAAGGTCTGCGTGAGGTTGTCCACGTTCAATTCGTCAAACATGAAGGCCAGGACGGCTATGACAGCAGTTGCACTGCTGTGGTCCTTGTCCACGACCGCAGTCTCGGGAAATTTCACCTGGACCGATTCCTTATTTAGGAAAGAAAGAGAAAGCAAAAACAAACACTAGATTATTATACGACTGACAATTACATTCACACCCTGGACCCATCTACATTATATCCAAGACCCAATTAACATGGCTAGCTTTCGGATCACATGCCAAACGGCGACGCCAACCCTTGCGTACCAATGCTGTAACCTGCGGCGGCTGCGACGATGGTGTTCCGTTCGTGTAAGCAAGCACCCTGGATTTGTGCTTTTCCACGTTACCCACAATATATATATATATATCTCATTGGAACTCAAAACTCTTCTATTACGAGATTCAGAAACTGTTTGCCAGTACTGTCACAGCTCAGAGGAAGACATTCTGCCATTAATAATTCCAGCACCACCAGAAGGTATGCGTGACGTCAATTCAGCACCGGAAGGGTTACAAAAGGCGGCGGTTTTGTAGGTACGGCTATGCTGGTACAATTTATCCACCGGTGCCCCCCCCCAAGCTTTGCCGTTTACATGGGTGCACACCCTCCCCGCACTTCTCCTGCCCTGCGACTTTGTAATTATATATATATACATGGGCAAAACCGTTACTCACCACTTTTCCTTTCGTCGTATTGTAAGGAACTTTCAGAACCAAGTCTAATTTCTCCAGGATGGTGAAGCCCCCACTTTCATATTTGTAAACCTTCTGGTCGGCAGTGCACACACCTGTATGGACAATTATTTAATCTAGGGTCAGTTTTTTGGGGTACAAAGGTCAAACAGTATGCCAGTTCGGAATAAGATATTCTACAGATCATATAGGTAGACTACCCTCCCCAAAAAATAATAAAAATAATAATAATAATCGCTCAAGCCACTGAGTTACCAATTCTTTCTTTGTCTGATTAATACATGTAACAAATCATTTTCTTTTTTTAATACAAGACATCTTTTCATTTGGCTTTACACTTATTAAACCTTTTTCTTTATATCGTCATTGCATTTCCTTTGCAAAGATAGATGGAATACGTCTTAAAAGCGCGTTCACCGTCGATCAATCAGTTTTCTACCACAACAAAGGGCTAACACAACGACTGCATATTTCTCAACTAAACATAAGACTGAAAACGCAAAACTGACAGATCCAAGGAGCTCACAATTTAGTTTTCATATCAACGACATTCAATAAGGGGAACTCTGAATAACACAACATAAAACAAAAGTGACAGTCACCTTCCATCTATTTCAAGGACGTTTTTTTTTTATTCCCAGCTATTAAATTTTTTATTAATCTGCAACAGAAGAAGTACAGCAACCCAAATCCTATCCACCAACTTCAGCCTTTCAACCAGACTAGAGTCATCAGGAGGGGTGTAGCAACTCACTGTGGAGGTGAACCTTGTTGACTACTAAGGGTCTGTAGAGCTCATAAATCTTGTGCTTGGCTTCCAAATCTTGCACTTGGTTCGGGGATGAACTGAATTCATTGGTCGATAATGATATTACATTGGCGCAATTGGCTGATATCATTGAAGTATTAATAAATATACAAATCTAAAGAAAACCGTAGACTTCCAAGTTCTAAAGTGCAACCACTAAAACTGTTAGATGGGTTTATGAAACCCCCAATGGCTAGTGCTATTGTCAGATGGACATACAGAGATTTAATGTGGTGTGACTAGTGCTTATTAATGAGAATGTCGACGGACGTGCAGAGATTTAATGGGGCGTGACTAGTGCTAATATCGATGGACACACAGAGATTTATAAAGGGGTGTGATCAGTTTTACTTGGAAAGTTAGAAATTCATTTGAAAATTGTCAGTCCTCTCCTGACAACCCACGAGTGACCTTCAACTTAGTCCACTGAAAAAGGTTAATTAATTGAAAAGACAATTCTTGTTATGCCACCCAGGCCATGGTTGTCTATCCTTCATCCTAAATGCAAGATGATAAAAAATAAACCAAAAAAATGTAGGGCCCAAACTAGTACAAAGTAGTCAAAAACGTTTCAGTTATGACGGCGTTTGCCATACGCGATTATGCATTTACTCAACGGTTAACTAACAGTAACAAACAAAGACACCTAGGTGTAAAAAAGCCCTGTGTACCATTTGCACTCGTTCTATTCCTCGTGGTGGCGCAAACTCAAAACCTTGTAAAACCACAAACTTAAAAAAAGAGTCCTTTTACAAAGCAACAACGGTTGCTTCTGTACAAAGAGTTCGGGGACGCACAGATGGCTGCTGCAGAGGTGCAAGAGCGCCCGGTTTGAGGAACCTTAAAGAACTTTCTGCGGGACCCATCAACCCTCAAAGGAAACGAAGCAGGCCCATTAACTCCAGTTACATCGGGTGGTGGGATTAAAACGGAACTTTGGCCAGCGTCGGACTCTCGTACGAAGCGAGCCAATCCAAAACTTGCAGAAATGGTTGCCTTCTTAATCTATACATCTCCGACCATTTAACATGTAGAAAACCTGGATTTGAGAGATTTCGTTCGGAATTGGAACCAAGGTATAATAAGCTGCCTGCCAGACAACGTGCTTGTCCCAAACATTTACGAAAGTGTAAAATCAGAAGATTTTGGAAGAACTGCATGCAAGGTATGAACCACATCAGTTGGACGACTGATATTTCGTCTGTGGGGGGAAAACGCTCTGAAGGAGTTTATAACAGACAATCGGATAACCGACAACTCTGAGAGAAACGGCTTGCGTCTTTAACGCGTCGTCGTTTGTCGGAGGCCACATTGGTGAAGCGATACGTTTGGAAGTGGAGAGGATGAGATGGCTACATGGAAGTAAGAACCTCAAAATTAACACTGGGACGACACTGCAAATGTTATTGCAGTATAGACTAATAATTAAATCATTAAAACACCAGTAGGACCATCTGCTTGTACTGGATAACGTCAACATGTATGGAAAATCGATCACCTCTACAAAAAAAGGAACCCTTCCTTCAAAGTTAAAATCAATGACGATGCCGGGCTGTACATTAGCACTACGGCACTGTACGAGGCATGTTGCAAGGATTGGTACCTTAATACATGATTTAATGTGAGTTAGGTTTGGATTTGACTCTCAAACAAATGCAAAAGCGTTTTAATATTGACATAGGTCATAAAACTTTGAATCTAATATGTAGGATTTAAAAAAGTCGGAGGATAGGCCGATATCGGCAATTAGTAAAAAGTTTGCCCATACTGATTATCGGCCCAACGCCAGTCAAGGTTATACCAACCACAGAACCCCCAAGCGAGGGGGGGGGGATGACTGGGCATTAAAAGTTGAAGTACCGAACTAATTGATTTACAGATAATTGGATGCACCGGTACCGGATTCAACAAAGACGAGAAAATTGACAAAATGATATATTCATAACCATTTCTTTTCAAGGAAAATAAATAGTGGCAGAATTAACTCTATATAGTATTCCTTGTTTTGTTGTAAATTGCTCAAAGTAGTCTGCATATTTTTGAAACAAGTATTAATTGAAGTTACCCCTGATAAAAATCTCAGATATTTATAATTATATATATACAGAAAGTAGTTTCTGAAATGATTGCTGATAAATTTGGATTAATCCAAGAAGTACAAGGTAAAGAAATTCAGTAATTATTATACCTTCAATGTACATCTCCCAATTTAATGCACAAGTCGCGAAGGCCACGCAATCAAGACCCGCGTTGGGAATAACACGTGATGGAAAACCAAGTCTGCGCATGCATTAGCAACTAATTGAAATCTTAACGACAGTGATGGATTTGTTTACTGCGTATGACCAACGTTACAAACAAGACGAGGCCGTTGGTCGTAATGGTTAAATGCATTTTAAGAAGTATGGCTTTTAAAAATAAATTTTCAAATTTCATCAACTTCTAGTACTACTACTAGTAGTAGTAAGGTGGCCACACACTTTGTTGCTGACGTCACTGCATGTGCTGGTTGTCCACGAAATAACCAACAAATCTTACCTAGATTTTTACTGTATGCTCTACTCTTACGTGAACGTTACCAATGTGCCCCTGGTCCAGTTGCAAATAAAATCATACCGCAGCCAACTGGCTCTCCTAGCACTAAATATAATTGAATGCGACTTCGCGATATTACTTCTTTATCCTTACTTCTATATTTTATATTAAATTGAAACACTTCAATAATCAATCTGCTGAGTTTTTAAAGGAAAAGATTTGTAAAATCATGGATAGTCCAGCAGTAACGACAGCAACCTGCTAAATTCAAAGTGTGCAGTCGGCCTACTTAATTTAAAACTAGTGGGTCGGCCTTAGTATAATAGCCGAAATGTTTGGCGACTTCTTTGAAGTTTGGTATCTCCCTCGCAAACTAATTTTTCCTTGGTAACCGAGGATGTCAGGCAATCCACCCATAATTAACATAAATTGTCAGACCCAAGTGATATTCAACTGCACTAGAGTAAATTTCGACCTATATTTAAATTAAAGAAAACTAGTACAAGCCAGCACCAGCCTACCAAGTATCATTACCAATCCTATGCCAATGACCCCTTACTTAAGAGTAATGCTGTTTCTGCCGACAACGTACACAGCAGAGAGGTTTGGCCAATTTACAGAATGTTACAGTGATAATTAATATTATTAATATATTATAAATATTCCTTTCTAGTACAAGCGTTACTGCAGCAGTGCTACTGCCGCCAGTGGCTAAGTCACGAGTGCTAGGACTCAGTAGGAATAGGACTAATCCACGTTTGTATAGCCTACGCTAACTAGCCTAACAAGTTAATAATACTAGTACTTAGTACTAGTAGTACTTAGCCTAAGTTCACGTTAAGTCCTTATTTGCAAAAGGAAAAAAAAAAAACATCCGCGAACAAGGAGTTAATGTCAATGATATTATTTAATGTTAAAACTAGACTCAAAACAAGCAAAAAAAATCATACCGCAAAGAAAGGTAACAAAAATACAAGCTAAAGCAGATTTCATTCTGGTACAACTGTCGTTAATTCAAGTTTTACGTAGTTCACGGAAGTCCCTGCTTCTTCAATGCGAATAGAGCTCTGCAAAGTGCGACTTAACTTTGAGTCCAAAAACACTGTGTGGTGTTGTGCATGCTCAGGGTTCATACTGTATATACTGTACGCCTAACTGACAGAAAAACGAAAACATGTTTTAGCGATTCCGATGTCATGAAACTTGCGTTTATTGGGGCTATATTCCTGCGGTCAAGCCTTTGAAAAACAATTATGACGCTCTATTCGTCTTCTGTGGTACATATACATACATGTGACATCAATCAACTGCTATCATCATAATTAAGTATGGAAATGATTGGAAATACGGTTGCAAAAGTGATTGATGGATACCCTTTGTGGAACGCACGACATCAATCAATTACAACTCCGCCTTTTGGCTCATACGATCACCTTCAACGATCAAGTTCATAGCAAAATGTCTTTCTTGGGGGCAGGTTCTCCAAAATGAAGTCAGAAAACGAATGGAAATGTTGTGTCAAAGTTATTCATTGAAACACTTGATGATACACATGACAAAGAGACATATGGTTGTTGCAAAGAGACAGATGTTTTACAAATTTTTGATTATGCCTGTATTAGGTTGTTCATACCATCAACACCAATGTAATACGGATGGATCACCAGCATACACAGTT
>JAODAG010167625.1:3506-14349 GCA_027574785.1 Orphnurgus asper
CTAGCTGGTGGTTAATGTCGAAACATGGGTTTGACTACCCACCACCCTAAATCCTCACTTCGTATACTATATGTATTATGATAGTTAAGTGTTAGATATCGGCATACCATAAACAATATTACATTATTTAAATACTTTGTAGGGGATACACTATCTACACTATCAGTTTTCGCAGGCTAATGTACCAATGGGGGTATACTGTAGGCGAGGCACGATTGCGTATCTAGGCATTAGTATCATTACTTGCAATGATATAACCTACGCTCATTGAGTTTGAGGGATATGGATATCTATACCAACTATATCAACTAGATCAGTATTATTAACTCCATTTGACTGTCTCTAATGAGGATGAGTCACGTCTGATTTAAAATATTTATGGTCTATACTTGATTCATGGTATACGTATATCAGTAGTATTGTTGTAATTGATATACAGTTAAAGATCGTTACAGAGCATCATTTGATATGTTATCATGATAATGACGATAGGAAAGTTGGAGGCCTACACATATGTGAGTAGAATTACTACAGTTTGTTAAATTTGGAATCTCGTGTGATGTTTTACCTTGATGGTGCCTTACATACGATTGTTACAAATAGATTATTATCAATACTTTCATTGGTATCCTTTATTATAATTTGTTATTACCTAGTTTCATTGTCACAGCGGTGGGCATGTTTTACATTGTTGATGTATTCCAGTTACCTAGTGCAAGTAGATTAATATCATAACTTTTAGTGAATTTATTTCATTGAACGAGATATGACACTGTTGTTTGACATGTTTAGCTCTATGAGATATTTCAATCATTTGTTTTACTAAAGTATGTAATTTCTTTATATATCTGCAGGTTCGAAAGTTCCGGATAAAATATAGGTAATATAGCATTTTAGTAACTATTAAAATATTACATTTTTGGCTGCATACAAGTGCATGACGACATTCCACATTAATGCACATCGATTTCTAGTTAAACTTAAAATCTATCTATTCTGATAATTACATTGATCTGATTAAGATCAGCAAATAGGAAGAAATATGGGAGACTACGTGTAGTTTTAGTTGTAGTGAATTTCTCTTATATATATATATATATATATACTTGTCACGCGTGTTACACACATTACTGAAATATTACATAGGCCTGCAAATTCGAAAATATAACTAAATCATCTATCCTGACGTTTTTGTAAATCCCACTGCAATTACGGAAAATCACCTCTTAAACCATCCTGCAAAACGAGGAACCTTCCACCCACATCTTCTTAAATTTTGCCGAAAACCATCTTTGGTAATCCTAAAACACTATATCCGTCTCTCCCGTCTAAGGACTGCTGCATCTACACATTTAATTAAACATGGTATAGGACTGATAATCTACACAGTTACTAGAGAACAATTTCAATGAGCTATTTCCTTGAGTTGAGTGGTCACTACTAGTACTATATTGTAATATGGCTTAACTTCATGTATGGTTGGCGACGATAATTATGCACTTTTTCAAATATTACTAACATATTATTAATAGCATTATTCCACACAGAGGTCTCTGGACACTCGATCATTCATAGTTCCACAAATGGTTGTGAGTTATTAAACCCTTAATGTAATAATATATTATTTTAACTGTCTAGTAACTGTCTAGTAACTGTCTAGTAGTAATTATTTTATAATACTTTCAAAGGATGCGGAACATAATTTTACTTCACTCTTACATATAAATTATTAATCAATATTGACTTCAGTGTGAGAAATTATATTTAGTAGTCGCTTCACCCATGGAACTGAATCTCGTTTTAATGAAGTTAGGAGTACGAATTGTAATAGTGTTATTGTTGGTATATTATATAGACCCCAGGACAATCAGTAACATTGTTTCATTTACAATTTGAGCACATGCCTTGAAGATCAATCAACCGACGCTGCTTTCTAGCCGGTGAATACAATATTGACAAAAATCATGCCAAACATTTCATTATTTCAACATTTCTTCAACACATTATCCTTTTATGCATTCAACCAAATATTAATAAAAGCTCCAGAGTATCTAAATACTCATCCTCTTTAATTGACAATATTTTTTACAAACAGCCCTCCAAACTAAGTGTATAAAATTCTAGTATAGCTGATATTTCTGACCATTATATCATTTTTATTTTGTGTAAAAGTCATTCTAAGAAATTTTCTTCTCATGAAAAATAATTTCACAACGCTAGTACCGAACATGAACAAGAACTGACAAGAACTTTTAGATAACGATTGGACAAGTATTACGTGTGATCAAATGCTAATTCTACATATTGTAAATATTCTCCAATCGGCCCTAATTAAAATTAAGTTATTCTCCAGATGCAAGCGTATAGATAGATACTCTGATGTGGCCACACTAAAGTTCACTCAGTTCAGATATGTTAGCGATTAAGAAAGCGTATTATGATTATAATTATTAGACGTAATGAAGGCAACACTCGTGAACTTTGGATACTTATCAATCATATTACTGGAAAGAAAATTCCCTCTAACGTAAACACAGAGTTTAATTCTGCAAGAATTAAACTCTGTGGGAATTTTCAGTGGTTAATGACAAGAATGTTGTTATCATTGAATTTAATTGTTTCTTGCGTATATGGTCTTAAAGTCTTAAATACTGGATAGGATAATATCTTAAACAACTTCCTGAATCGCAAATACGATGATATATGGCTTTTCATTCAGAAGTGGAATTTTCCCTTCAGATCTTAAACTTGAAGGGTACAATTTTCTGGGATGCCCAATGCTTTTCAAACTACAGACCAGTGTCTCTCCTTCGGGCGATTTGGAGCGTCTTATATTTGTATCATAAGCTAATGACCTTTATCAAAAAACAATAAATAATAGTTTTCGTAAGCACTGTGCAGGCAGCTGTTTGTCTAGTTGATAATATTTATTCTATTATTGATTATTGGTTTGTTAGAGAGGCATGTGCAGATTTAAAAAAAAAGCTCTATGAAGAAAGCTAATGAGCACACACTGACGTACGGTTGGCATTATTGTGTGTTAGGGCAACCCCAATTGATACCTTCTCCCGCAGAACCGCTACATGGTAGAAAGATAAGGTCAAATCTTCCAACTAAATAAGAAGTAAATAAAGAAGATTTTAACAAGCTGTTGAGTATGAGACAGGAACAACAAAAATATTATTTTGACAAAGGTACGAAAGATTTTTTACTCAAGACAATATGTACAAATACAGCACAAGGTCTCAAAGAAAAGGGCTCCTGGTACAGTTATTAAAAGGAAACCAGAATATCGTTCGTACAATATCAAAACCCAAACTGGGGAAATATTGGGAAGGAATTGTAAGCCTTTAAAGGAGGCATTGACCACGAAGTCTAGATTTTTATATTTATGACACAACAGAGAGTACGTGTAAAAACGATCTAAAACAAGAACCACATAGTGAAACGTTGGTGATGAACAAGTTTATGTTACTAGATCTGGACGCTGTGTTATTCCTTGGAAAATATTACTTTTATAAACAGAGATGGCACGAGTATGTGAAGGTAGTAATATGTATAGGTCATTTTTTTTACATTAAACAATCAAGAACCATGAAGTTAGTGTAAAAAGTTACTATGTAAGTAAAGAAATGATAAACGTGGTAAATATAAATTTTAATAAAATAGGGGATGTAATGTTATTTAATACCGTACGGTAAACCATCCATTATGATCAACACTAGACCACGTAAGTAAGAACAATAAGAACACGTGTTATGCTAAGGTATATATTGAGGTGCACGAGGGGAAGCACGCTCTCTTCCATCCATACTGATATTTTCTACATGGTATCTGCCTGTCTGGCGGAAGCCAGACCTAGATGACTCTTACTGTTCATGATATGAATACATGTTAAGCAATGAATTAAGCATGAATTGTTATGTTCGACTTCTGTTTTTCCCACCACGTCGATGACATAATATACAGTCTTCCTTGATTTATCTAAGACGGTTGATACAATCGAGCATGGAATTCCGTTTAGGAAGCTCTATGCATATCGTATCCGTGGTATTGCTTTTCAGTAGATTAATCTATACCTAAGTAATCGAGTTCAATTTGTCTATTACAACTACATTTCCTCCAATAGTATTAACAGTGATGCTGTTGGTGTTCCTCAAAGTTCCATTCTTGAACCGGTTCTTTTCTTCTCTACATAGACAACATTTATGCTTACAGTCAAGAACAATACTTCGTTAATATTATACACTGGTTTTATGCATATAAGTTTATCTCTTAATCCTTACAAACAATATTTTAATTTTTGACAATAAGGCCACTAATCGAAATGAACACACATTTCACCTTGCTGGTACACACATTACACCTTTTGAAGACTGTGTGAGAACTAGTACCGATAATCGGCTCACCTGGGTGGGATATTGTTTGGAACGATCTATTCCACTTCACTCGTCCGTCATCTTCGTCCTTAGTGATTTATGAATATGTCAATGCTGTTTCCAATAACTGCATATATTCAGGATCCGCGTCAGGTGTCCCTGGCATGACTCCCTTGCCCAATGACCTGACTATGGTTCACATGAAAGCTTCAGCTCAGTTGTATATTCCGTCAGTGTTTAATAAGAGCATCTGGAGCAGCCAACCCTCCCCAAAGAGCTGTGAAGTGTGAACTATTCTGTTAAATAGTGTAGAATGTGTTGAGTTCACTTTATGCGACCCACTTCTGTCGTTTCTCTTGAATTTGATGTGTTTTTGAAAATAACTTAAAAGGTTAATTGTGAATGGTAGAGTTTTTCCAGAGCAGGAGTAAGGGCGAGCATTTTTATATTCGAAGAGACACTTACCACTCACATATATAATTCCTCGTGAATAAATCCCGTTAATACACAGTTGTTAAAGCAATATACAACATAAATAAAATTCATTCACATGAATTTCGGATTACTTCATTCCATATGTCACATTAGTTTAGCATTAAAGTTAAATCAATTATATTATATCAATCCAATATATCAATTAATACGTAAAGTACATTTACAAATTAAATCAATTAAATTAAAAGGAGTACAATTGAACCTTATGGTAATGTTGTCGGTGTATCTTACTTTTGTTAATAGATATGACAGGATATATTTAGTAAATATATTCAATCAGTACATTACGGTGGTAATGTCGGTGGCTGGTGCATCGAGTTAACTTCATAATTATGTTTCATTTATTTAGTTTTACGCCGTGGCAAAGGGCTAGATGTGATGCTCGAAAGAAATACATCAGAGGGTAACCTCGTGAAGTCATAGCATGGAGGCAGTGAGTCAACATGATAAGCCGTGACAGAAGACGAGACTTGATTCTTTAAAAAATGAAGATATCATAGTCTATGTTATAATACTGACGTGGCAATGAGAAAATGTGGCAATGAGAAAATGTGACGAGCCGTGGCAGTAGCCTACCCTTGCTGCTCTAAATAAATGAAGATATAGCATATGTTATCCTCGTGGCGGCATTGTAGGTTGACAATGAGACAATGTTACGAGCCGTGGTAGAAGGTTGTGACGATATGGTGCTGGTGGGCGAGGTTCTGCGCCAGATAAGAAAGATGAAAAATGATTGGCATAATATAAATGAAAATGTATGGCCGGCGTCAATCTTTGCTAATAGAAAAATTGTTTATGTCATGACGCATTGTTAGTTCGATAATATGCTGTTCTTCTCTGGATACGCATGCCAGTGTATAGTACATAGTTTCTTAGACTGACGTAGAATGTACGCCTTTATATCTCAACAGGGTAATGCAACACCTCCTTCTTTGGAAGTAAAATGCCCTCAATTTAAATGATATAGTCATCACCGATATTTTATATATTTTTGGGTGCATTATATTCAGTGTAATATTTCAGCTGCTTAATTTAAGCCATCATTCTCGATTTACGTTCAGTATATGTAAAAATGCAAACATAATATTCTACATACAGCGCTTATCAGCCTCTAGACCAAATTGACGTGTAGTGTGTATGGTGTAAAGTACGGTCTGCACCGGTTACCGTAATTCAAAAGGACACTTGATACAGTCATTTGTGTTCATTTACATATGAACAAATAGATCAAGAATATGAATGTCGGGGATATCCTCGAACAAAATCATGGCGTACACATTACGTGACACTACAATCGCACAATGATCTCCATATCATATCTTTACAGACCATTCGAAATAAGATTGGAGTTTTTATTGGAGTATTTTAGTTTGGAGCGATGGTGCCATGAAATATGCTGCCGTTGTTTTAGGGCCCATGTCCTGCCTTGGTTTGCTGTTGCAAAGTGAGGGACGATATTGGATATAGTTGTTCACATACCAAATGTGGTCGCAGGCAAAGTAGAAGAGGATGTGCTGAGAGACATCCACATTTGCAGAATGTTTAACATGGCATTAATGGGCTTTATATTAGTGTGATGAGGGATGATTGTAAACTTCTGATACACAGGAACTTCCTTTAACTTTTTCTGTATTGTTTTATATGTAAATACTTTGTATAAAAGACATGTTTTATTATTTACTAAATGTAATTACATCTACTGACTTTCTAAGATGTTAAAATGCATTATGGGGTTGATGATTCCTATGAGTTGATCAATTTTGTAAAAACCCGTCGGGAAATGTTACTTTCGTCCCTCCACTGACCTCTACTCTTTCTCAATCTTCTAGATTAAACTATCCATTCCGGAATGTAGCTGTTATTCTCCATTTTGTACCTATAGGAAGGCGATCAAATGGCTGGCACATCTGTAATATCCAAAGTATAACTCATGTTGTAAAACAAGTTATACCAAAATTATATATGTATTATTATACAAATTTAAATACATTCAAAATGTTGAAAAACAGTTTCCAAAGCAATTAATCAGAGTGGGTGGTATTTATTCACATAAATAAACATCATTTGATATATCCTTTAATCTTGGAGATAAGCAATTCTGATGGTCAAACCTTTACAGCTAATTCTCCTAATTTATTTGAAAATTTGCAAAGTCAATTAATTTGGTAATTCTGGTGCGCGACCACTGGGTACGGTTTGAAAGATGATAATGTAATGATACGTTGTTCTATACATTTAATTTGTAATATACTTCACACTTACAATTCATATGATTGTAACATCCCGCAAAAGAGTCTTCTTAAGTGGAACATCTGGTATTTGCACACATTCAGTAAAATAAATCCACACGCACAATATGGCTTTCCAATTGTGACATATAACAATACAGTCTTGAACGGTTCAACGGCGTACCGCAAAATTCGTAAATAATGACTATTCCTGTAGCAGTAGTGCTTCTTGGCCTTTTGGCTAAGATCATATGTAGTATCTGTGGTGTTAAGGGTGGCCCACACTGGTTAATGATGGGGCATGTCTTCCAACAGAACCATGAGCTACACTTGGTACTACACTCGCCCAAATATATTTGGCCTTACCAGCATAATATATATCACGGACGAAACAAAAACATTGCCACCGAAAAAAGAAAAATTGAAAGAAAAATCATCTACGGACAAAACCCAATCGCAAAACCCTGCAATGGACGAGGAAAGCGAGGAACAACTCGATGTCACTGCTGCAGCACATGGCTCTCAAAGCCCGACGAGTAAGAGCAATACTGAATCGGTTACTCCAGGGAATGTCCAAAAACAAATATCTCCAGTGACGAAGCCACACCAATTGAGACCGGCCAGAAGCACTGCGACTAAAGCAAAGGACGTTATCCCCTGCCCCGAACCTCTCAGCGGGAAGAAATACAAAATCGAGGAAACAGCGCCGCAAATCATTGGAATAATACTTATACAGCGTTCATACTCTCCTTAGCATGCTTAAACTGTAACGGATTGTTGAACTCTGATTAAAGGAGGAATTGTTCACACATATTCAGTAGAAAGGTATGACATCACCCTTCTACAAGAAACATTTTGGGATGAAGCAACTGTCGTGTTAGTCAAGGACGAATGGGATGGCGAAATAATATCATCGTGTTACTCAGATATGAGAAGGAAATGTACAGCGTGTCTTATAAGGAAAAATTGCGATATCAATATTGATAAATATGAACCCAGCATTAATGGCCGTTATCTTCGAGTTGACGTCCTGATTGACGAGCAGCCTTTATCTATATTTAACATATATGCTCCTAATATTCATCCTGACAGGAAGAATTTTTTGTGGATTTACAATCGAAATTGAAATGTACCACAAATCCTTGCATCTTAGCAGGGGATTTAAACTGTGTATTAAATACTTCCATAGACAAGTACCCATCTGGACCCTTTCCCGACTCATCAAGAAAACTTTAGAAAGATATTATGATTGAGGCCAAACTTATTGATGTGTGGAGAGAGCGCAACCAAAAAACTGTACAGTTCACAAGGAAGGATTTAAAAGATTTTCTTATTGCAGTCTTAATAATAATGTTGTAAATTGTACCATTAATAACTACCCGAGATCTGACCATAACATAATTGAACTTAGGTTGGATCTTGCCATTATTCCAAGAGGTAATGGAACCTGGATTATTAATAACTCCCTCTTAGATGATGATTTATTTTGTAATGACTCAATACTTTATGTCTGTCTGAACTTAAAGGTGCTGCTATTCGATCAAAATTCAAGTGGTTTGAACAGGGAGAGAAATCAACAAAATATTTTTTGAATCTTGAAAAATCACGGCAGAAAAATAAAGTTATGAAGCAATTATTAACAAATTCGGGTGATATAATTAATAATCATGACGATATCCTGAAGGAGTAAACTAAATATTATAGTCACCTGTATAAAAGTGAGCCCTGATCAAAATGCAAGAGAGAAAATAATGGAAAGTGTGAGTAAGATATTGACCAATGATGATGCCATGTCAAGTGAGGGAAACCTTACCGCTGATGAATTATACAATGCAATTAAATATGTTAATGGCATTAAAAAAGCCCTGGTTTAGTTGGATTAACTGCAAAATTTTATAAAAAGTTCTGGGATGACATTGGTAATATTCTCATTCGACTCACCCAAGAAATTTTTACAGCAAATGAAATGTGTGACTCCATGAAAGTTGGTTTAATTACTCTCATCCCTAAGAAAGGCGACTTAAGAAGACTTACTAACTGGAGACCAATAAGCCTCCTTAATGTTGACTGCAACATTATTACTAAGGCACTAGCAAGTAGTTAGCAATGTTATAGAAAATATCATATCTACCGATCAAACCTGTTGTATTCCTGGTAGAAAAATTGCTGATAATGTACTTGTTATGAAAAAAATTCAGGAAACTGTCTAATACTATATACACATAACAATGCACCGAACTTTAATACAGGTGGGAATGAACTGAAGTGATAACTGCCATAATGAATACAATTAATAACTAATATAGTAATGGATTCATGTGTTTGTTTGTATTAAAGTATAGCCTAATATAGAACAAACTTAAAAGTAATAATATAATGATTTGATAAAATACACTTACTACTCGGGAACAATAAGTCTATTTTTGTGGATAAAGAGTAGAAATGTATAGATTCCTTTGCTCTGCATTCCACTGTAATTGTCCTGTCATTCTTCGGTTCGGCTTTGTACTAACTGGCTAGTATGATATCTGATGTATCGTCGTTGGTTTTGAATTTAGACTCTTGATTATAGAATGATAATGTTATCTGCAGAGTCGTCATGATACGCTCTCCATTCAAGCTCAACCTCAGGTCGAATACCTTTAACTGTGCACATTAAACTCCCTTCATGTTCTTCCTCTAAGACGCAGTACCGTACTGGTCATGGGTGCAACCTTCGATGGCTGGGTATGAGGGAACTGGATTCACTGAAAAGCAACGAAAAAGAAAGCATACAATAATATACATAAAATACATTCTATGTTTATATCATAAGGTTTATTTCAGAAGAGCTAAAACAGTTAACGCCAATGTACAGAGTGGCTTAATGTTCATCTTTCTGCTCTGGAATGAGGAATTTACAAGAAATTATGAGAATGGAGAAGTATGGAGAAATATGGAGAAGTATGGAGAATATGGGGAAACCCGGAGATCGCTGACGATATTGGTCTGGTGGGTTGTTTTTCTAGCGATCTCGCTGTATTTACACAGACTCAATTGTTCAGTCGTTTGAGGAAAGAGTAAACAGTCAAACTTTTAACACAAGATGGCATCCGTAAGCACAAGTTTTTAACACGATATTACAGTGCTTTTATATGCAGTGAACCTTTTCGGCAGGGGTGAATGCGTATGTTGCGCTGATAAAGCGAGATATGAGTGATATTGGTTTTCTGTAATAATCTATTGATGAACAACACTGGATTGCTGTAGTTATAGGATACCATTCATCATTTTTCTCTATTTAATAATTGATAGGCATGGCTTTTGATCTACTCCTACATCTTGTTACAAATTTGAGTACCATATAAACTTCGCAGGTATACTGTAAGTATTGTTCTCATTAAGTCCTGCACAATAAGTGCTTGGACTAGTAATGTGTGCTAACAATATCAAATCATCCTTTAGATTGTTGCTGTTGTTGTAATTTTCGTACGGACAAAGTCACCGACTGGTCTTAAAACTACTCGTACCAGAGCACATCAAACGTTACATACATTGACATTGCGGCCTAACATAATCAAATTCGATGTTATAATGCAATTTATAATGACATGATCTTACCGTAGACTTTAAGACTATATGAAGTCACGTTTTCTTTTATTCCATCATTGTAAATACAAGTGTATAAACCTTCATGGTGTACCCCTACATTAGGTATAATCAGGGAGCTTCCTCGATCTACCGAGTTGATATTTCTCGGAC
>JAODAG010168179.1:0-11020 GCA_027574785.1 Orphnurgus asper
TATAAAACTGGTGAAACATTCTATTTCTAGCCCATTATTCGGGTAGCGAGAAAACAGGTGAGTAAGAGTGACTGGCTATAAAGAGTCACTTAACATTTCACAACAATAAGCAAAAACCATCTGAATGTCATATACAGCTGGACTGAATGTACGACAAAGATCACTAGATTAGAATTATTTTATGCTAAAGGTTTTATATTACGTTATATTGCGTTATATTATATGTTTGGTACTGGTAGAACACACATGTGCACAGTGCAATGAAAACCATAATACTAAGTAAGAATTCATATGAATCATGTGTATGAACTTAATGTGTGCGACTAATGTTAATACTAATTATAATAGAACAATTAAACAAATATGTTAAATGAACTTAATTAAGCATTAGTAAACAGGTAGCAATGAAACTTCATATTTGGCTTCACACTTACTCAGCTCATATTAAGTTGAACAAACCTGTGCACAAAAATACATTTTGTGACACAGAATCAGAAACAAAGGCATGATTTAATTCATCCAATCAATTTGGACATGCAGCATTAAATAATGCATACTTTGTTATGTGTGATCGATCAAGACGGATTAGCACCTAAATGATATACAGTCATGTATGATATCTGATTAAATAATAAAAAACAAGCAGAATCTGAAATAAAAAGAAACTATGGATATAATTCATCCAATCAAGAATGATTACAGCATTAAATAATGCATACTTTGGGGTATGTAAACTATTTTCCATAACGATGTGTTGAATTAAAAACTGTTAGCCAATCACATGCTACGTAGAGCTAAATATGAAAAAACACGATTTTCTTTTACTTTGCTTAAGGGTTATTTCAATATGTGTAAATATAAAGAGGTGTGTTAGGAAAGCTAACCAATTCCAGTCTAACTCCAAATGCTGCTTTAAAACTGAGTCCTCAAAAATTCAGTTCCTCTATCATCTTCTGTTCTTTTGCGAACATTTTGCAGTTGTATGTGGCTATGCCGTATCTTGTTGTTCCGAGTTTGTCACGCGCCCTTCTGAGAACTGTTTGATCTTTGTAACACTCTCCTATATCGTAACAAATCCTTTTCATTTCGACAAAATCAATCCATTCCTCTACCACACCTCTCCTGTACTCGTTTCTTATAATTTTAATGCGCAGGTTGCTGGAGTCGACATCTGTTATTATAGCGTGGCATCTGGGGTGTAATAAATTATCAGTTGGGAGGACAATATGGTCCGCGAGCTGTAATTCATTGACAGAGGTAATATTTCTGCTTCTAGCAAATGACCAAATGATTGTTCGAGATCCTTCAAGAGTGGCAACACCTGCCACACCGCCAATAACACTACCCAACAGAGTTCCAATTATCGCCCCAGCTGTAAGTGTGATCGGTCCTCCTACCGATCCAATCGCGCCTCCTGCAATTGCCCCCAAGGATCCACCCAGAATACCAGTAGACGTACCCACAACAACGTGAGACACTGCGACACATATTCGTTTAGCTACAATTTCCTTATATTGTTTCTGTGTCAAATCAGAGAGCTTACTATTTCTCGCTTCATACATGTTATAAATATCTACGCCACACACTATGCCTTCTGCAACAAGGTACAACACCCCGCCTATCACGTTAGCATGAACTAAATTTTCTGTCGTTGCTCTGGCAATTGCTTCGACACCTTCTGCGCCGAAGAACCGAGTGGTCCAAATCATAACGTTGGACTGAATGGCGCACATGTTCACCGCCTTTCCTAAGCGTTTGAGAAGGTTGCATACTTTTTTAGCAACTTGATGACTGACAGCAACACCGCGTTTACAGAACGTTGCAAATGATTCACAGTTGTTGAACAGTAAGTTGTACCCGCCCTCGCCTAATTTTAGCAGAGCTCTATTGATAACAACCTCCGGTGGATTAAGTCTCAGCATTGACGAGGTGTATTTAATTAAGTAGAGCAAACCATACTTCATGTCATCTACAGATAATATGTCAAGACATTGGCGACGGATTGTAAACATGTCGGAACCTCCAGCTTTTGAGTAGTGGATGATGTTCAGATCACGGAGAGTCTTACTTTCAACGATAGCATGGTGCTCGTAGTCGATACCTACTACTGGCAGAGACCTTTTCCAAGCAATGTGATCCCCACGTTTCAGTGCCCTGGCCTGGTCGGTGTTTTGAATTTGCACACGGTCTTCTTCGTCCTCCTCCTCTTCTTCCTCTTCTTCCTCTTCTTCCTCTTCTTCCTCTTCATTCTCTTCATCCTGTCCTCTGTGATAACTGATTTCTCTTCTCTCGCAGCCGCATCGAAGACACACACCTTCGTTTTGGCTACTATATCTGAAGTGATGTTGTTCATTTTGTTCAGAGCAAACACAAAAGAGGTCATAATTGAAGCTTTCCGGACGAATCATTGATGGTAGTTCCGTCATTTTACTCCACAGATGATCGAATTGAAATATGTAAGAAAAGAGATTGGTACAACGTTAAATTAATAATTAATGTCCATGCGGTATGTTTTATATTCCTGATGACTTCCGATATTCTTTATGATCGTTTACCATTATTTCAATCTACTTGGTACATATTCTACCCATGCACACAATGTTTGATTAAATACCTTTCTTAAAAAAGGTTCTGTAGAGATATCTGGATTTTAAGTAAACGAACCCAATAAAGATATTTGGCTCTAAACCTTGAAACACCGGCAGCATATACCACGGACACCAATTGCTAAACTGACCAGCTTCCCAGTCACATTGTTATTTCGATCGGTGTTATAAATACCTGGAGAGATAATTGGGTGAGTGAAGTACGTGTCACGTAATGTGTACCTCTTGGTTCTGTTTGAGGACAGCCCCCCCCCCCCCACACAAATGATCAATGCAGGCCCTCCTTATAACATCATATATACGACACATGATATTGACCAAAGGCTGAGAAGCGATCCTATATTTAGTAGTGCCTATAATTATTAGCTCTGTGTACCGAGCATATTGACCATTATTACATGCAAAAGCGCATGCAGTTCACCAGTGTGTGTTAGATGTATGATGCACTTTTCAGCCAGCAACTTATAATTGATTGTTTGAGTGATTCTAATCCCTCTTTACTTGGACCCACTCTCTCACGATGGACAAGGTATACGTCCCTAGAGAAATGTTCCATTTCATTAATGTTACTTGTAGTCCGTTCACTTATTCAGATCACGATGCTGTCAGAATTCAAATTGTCCTCCCTATAATGCACTACTAATCTTATAAAATGATTAAGTTTTACAGACTAGAATGCCGACAGTTTTTGTCAGAGCCACTAGCATATGTCAAGTTACTTGCTCAGTGCCAAGATTCATAGTCATT
This sequence comes from Orphnurgus asper, assembly GCA_027574785.1. Classification (NCBI taxonomy): domain Eukaryota; kingdom Metazoa; phylum Echinodermata; class Holothuroidea; order Elasipodida; family Deimatidae; genus Orphnurgus; species Orphnurgus asper. Next base: position 3,354 of record JAODAG010168179.1, read on the forward strand.
TAATTACTATATATCAGGGATATCATTGATTATGTCAAAATCAATGGTAACCAGTGAGCGCTGATCTCCACTGATCAACACACATCTTTCTGAAAAGGTTCAATAGGGGAGTTCATCGTTGAAGGTCTAAAATATAAAATGAACTTTGGTTCTGATTTGTGTAGGTATCCTATACAGCAATATTGAAAGTCTTAAGAAATTTTAATGACGACGGTTCCCTTACCGAGGATGTAATTCTAAGGGAATAATGACCGAGGGGGTATATATTGCCGAATGGAGACGGGTGTCATGTCATCACAAGAAGGCTGACATGACCTCCAATGGGAGAATACCCCTACGTCCTAACAAAAGACTATTAATTTTAAATTAGTACAAATGCCCGAGTGCTACCAATTGCCATAGTAGTATATAGCCCAGCACATGACTTTTCATGCAAATCATCGCGGTGTAAAATACGGCATTGGAAATATATATATATATATATATATAGTATATATTATAATATATAGTACAAAATTAATTAAATTTTGTAGTAATTGAATTAATTCAGCAGAGATATTGTGTCATAAATACTCTACCTAGCCTACATATACACCCTATATTTGTTAGAGCTTTAGTTACCATTGAATACGTGGGCATAAAGTTCTAACGAAAAATGCGTTAATACTCACCTACTAGTACTAGAACTACTAGCCTAGTGCTGAAAAGTTCCACGAAATGTAGAAATAGTGAAAAACGGCAGGTGTTGGTTCCAAACTCCCGATGCGAACGGCTGTAGTATGTTCGTCGTAGTATATCAATGACGCAGGTCGTAATTATTCGTTTTACGATTTGCTCGAAACATGCGACCACGGAAGCTTGAACGTTCCATCACAATCACCAAAATATCTTCTTTCTCATTAACTTTAGATAATTTTCTGAAAATGTAAAGATAAAATCTCATCACAAGATAGTGATATGAATTGGTCACCTATCGTTAGGACTGTGAATTTCTAATATAATAAAGTATGCAATTAGTTGGGCTATTATAAATTCGCTCACGTCTATTTGCTGAGGATAATGATGGCGCTATCCTCCACGGAGGATAAATCACTAAATCTCGGCAGATGTACATTCAATTTACATTTGGGAGTTATGGAGCTTGTGAATGTATTGTGTTTCCAATTAAATATTGTTTACTTTATGTAGCCTTTTCTAAAATAAATGTTTTGGAACAACTTAGGCGTCTGATTGAAGTCTTTGGGAGCGGTATATAGGGGGATGCGATATATTTATTATATTTAATTGGATTTTCGTAATATGAATACTTCGTTACAGGGTTGGTGACTGTAAACATTGTAATTAGTCTCCTGTGGCCCACTTAACTTTATGACAATGTCATCTAACCAAACAGCAAACAAAGTTTTCCCCTTAGATTTACTTGAAAATTGTGACATAATAGGCAATATCTGTTTACAAGTTATTAAATGTTTACGCATTTTATGTCACGTGACGCAAAATAATACGAGAATGCTGCTAGCGGGTTGCAATTGAGAATGGTAGTTATACTCTTATCACTACATACCTTTTCTGTATATTCGATGGCAATAAATAGTAATATAACTCAGGAGTGACGTAGTGCTACGCCGAATATCAACTTGAACGGATAATACTACTCTTACTACTCTCCTGCCTGACTTAGCTCTATATGACCGTTCGATGTGACTTATCAGAAAATGTGCAATGTTGAGAAAATGTCAATTGGTAGTATTTTTTCGACAATAAGTCCAATTGTTTTTTCCGCATTAAGTTGTTTATGATAAACTTAAAGTATGGCTTCGCTGCATCTTCTAGATAATTCAGGTCGCTAGCCTGATCGGAGATCACTGTGACAACCGGTCGGAACGGCAAGTCACCACTCATTTCAGAATTTTGTTCGAAGTTATTAACTAGGTACCGTAGGAGACATTTGAACAATTTTTCAAAAAGATGGTTACATGGGTGGCTTGGTAAGAAGCAGACATTCCAACATTTTTCTGGCTTTTGGCGAGCTATAGTATCTCGAAATTGCCACATTTTTCTGAAAATCGTTTCCTTAATTAAGTAATAATTTCGGGAAAGATTATTTGCCTAGCAGTATCCTGACACTTTTAAGCTTACGTTAATTATGAGGCATGATTATTTGTGATGCAGGCATTCAAAACCAACGTCTCTATTCCCTAATTTCTTCTTGGGATAACCCTACAGTGTATATTTCCGCTCACTCTACCACCCCTTTCTCCCATCATCTCCAGTCCCTCTTCAATTTTTTAATTAATTAACTCAATTTCTTGGAAGCCGCCAACACGTTGAGATTAGTAGATACAAAGCATTCCCAATGAGTTATATATTTGTCTATTGCTACCTTGAGTTCTAATTTTCTGACATCATTGTGAGATAATACCGAGACTACCTACCCACTGGTGACGTCGACGAGCAAAATGAATGAAATAACAGAAACTAGACGAAGGTATAACATAGATAGTACTGTGATGACCGAAGAAGATCAATCCAGAGATATTCCTGAAGGTATGTATGAAGGTATATTTTGAAAACCATCAAAAAAATGGCTAACATTTAACAACTACCAGTCTTTTCGTAGCCTAATGTTAAGCTACAGCGTTGTGTAACAACGATTGTTTACACACTGTTTTGTTTTAGGAAGCTTTTCTTTCATCGTGGAACTAGTTCATATGGCCAGTTAGCACACATTTTACTGCAGAGTCCTACTAGAGTGTAGGATCCGTTTCTTAAATCTCTGTACCATTTAAGTTATGTTTTAAATTTTAAAATGTTTAATTGTAAAAAAGAAGTGAACACTGTAACCAAGAGGGATGGAAGTTAGTGCACTGAAATTCAGTGTAAATGATATGCTACTTAATTCAAGGGACACACACTAGTAAAGTAAGGGCATGCATGCTTTCCATCAAGCTAACTGTAATATTGATATGATCTTCACTAGAATTTTGTAATGGCTGAAAATAGCCACCCTTGAATTAAGTGCAAAAAGTAGTGGAATCTGGGCTAGTCAATGTATAAAGTAGGAGTACTAACTCATCCTCGATCATGGCTACCGAACGGATAAAGATAAAACGTCAAACTAGCACTGCTTAAATCCAATTGCATCTTCTTTATTATGCATGTTATGACAATACAGAATAGCGACAAGAGCTGGGTATACTGTGTGGACTACCTCAAATATAATTGTGTATGTACATGTGTATACAGATACTAGCCTACACCATAACGTTATACATATTCATGTATGTGTCCTATAATTGAGGTATGTACTTCATGTAAGACTACCTCAAATATAGTGTATATATGTGTATGTAGATACTAGCCTTCACCATAACTTATACATACTCATATATGTATCCTAAATGTGAGGTATGTACTTCATGTAAAAACAACTCAAATATAGTGTATACATGTACATGTGTATGTAGATACTACCGAATATATATCCTATATTTCATTATTTGAGGTGGTCTTATACATGAAGTATACGAGGAATATAAATATTATGGTCCCAAATATTCATGTATACTGTACTCACAAAATTAACCATGTCAGGGAAAGTATGCCAGTGCCACGCGATACATATGTGACATAATTACTTTTCCGAGAATGGTTTCATTTGCTGACCGTAGAAAAAGAGGGGCGATTCTTGATGCAACACCGTAGGTACGGCACCGTTTTTCAGACTGACTTGCGACCTATATCGATCTGCTGTCAAACCAAACTCCTTACTGCATGCAGAGAGAAATATTATTCCCTTGATTGTAAATGACCATGTACAAGATTGCTGTGTGTGGTTAACTGATAGTGATAGGTTAAACAAAGAATGCTGACAGGCTGCAGGCAGGAACTATTGACAAATTTAGTATTTTACAGTTCCCGAGCTATGCTAGACAAGTTGTGGTTTCCTTGGTACTTAAAATTGGTCATAAAACTCTCTCTCTCTCTAGAAGGTTAATGGCTTTACAAAAATCTAGAGGGGCCGTCGCAGAATGGACAACATTCCATTCTGCATTACTGTTAGTCCAGGTGCAATTTGTAGCTTCATGGGTGCATACCAACCGCTCCGGAACGTTTGAAAATTGGGGGAGCCGATTGGCATTTTAGAATTGATTTTAGAGCTAAACTTCTTTTTTCATTGAAGTGCAAAATCCTCTTTGTTTATTCCCCCTGCCTCTCCCCCTGTTCTTGCACCTACAGTACTGTATGTTTTGGGGGCTTGTTAGCCTATTGTATGCAGTGCTCGATTTCCCCTGCATCGCATCGCAAAATGCGAACAAAAACGGCGACTTTGCGACACGTCTCACAATTGCATCGCACACGGTGCGATGCAAAAATAAATGCAGGCATACGCTATATCGTTCTATCAAAGTATAGCGCCACAATCTTGATAACAGATACGTGTAACAGTTCAGCAACTAACCACATTGTTAGCAGTCATCCATCTAGCCACGAAACGTAACTTTCTATAAGAAATATTGTACTTGTAGTTAAATCTTCAATGTGAAATAGACTAGCCTACCAGTAAGAAATAGACTAGCCTACCAATAAGAAATAGACTAGCTTACCAGTAAGAAATAGACTAGCCTACCAGTATGACCTAACGCTAAATTGCATAGCCTATATACACGCATATTATTAACCGTTCGGTACATGCACTGCAATGCTTGTATTAGTAATGCACCACGTAGCTTGGAGACAAAAAAAAAAACACCGGTACACAGGAGTGCCTAAACGTTCACGCGACGAACCGATGTTTATTTTTCGTGCTAGGGAGTTTGTTCGTACAATCGTAGTAACGCCAAACACTGCAGTCAGATGAAGTTGATATACATACATACACTCGGTCAACCTGATTATAACGTTGTCTTCTCCGATTGTTGTGGTACAACTTCTGCTGCATGTTTACTTGCCTACTTGGTAACCCTTTGTTATAAGGCCACGAAACCATTAAAATATCTTGTTTGTTTTTCTTCTTTGTATTTTCTTCTCTTCACATTGTATTCTTCTTCCAGATTTAAAAAAGACAATTAAAAACACCAGAAATAATTTGTAGACGCAGTTATGTATTTTATTTAAATCTACAATAGGGACACTGTGACATGGTCAGGACAACAATACAAAAGTGTATTTTTTTTTCTAAAATATGTATTTTAAGTCATAGCGTTAATTTGAAGTACTGTTAAAATCTGTAATGGAAATAAATGAAAAACCATTATTAATTAAAATAACAGAAAAGTTACAGAATTAGACGAACAAAATGGCAGATCCAGGGGGGGGGCAACAAGGGGCCCCACAGAGATGTGCCAAAAATACATCAAAGCATTTCGTTTGTATTATAAATCCGCTCATGTGACCCCCAAATGGGATCTGTGGTGATGACAAAAAGGCCCGGGAAGTGTCTTTTCCTGCGATCTAGGGGCTATGTATAGCCAAACAAAATTCTTGTAGGCTGCACGCCAACCTATGTCGGTGCCTCGCTTAGAGACAAAACTGCTATGTAAAATGTTCAAACTGCTAATGCAAAAAAATATTGTACAATGGACAACTGGTTCGTGGATTTAATTGTTTTTACTACTTTACAAGCAGAGTGTTTCAACAGTTGCTGTATCTCTTGGCTACTGTAGATCCATAATTATAAGGAAACTATATGGTTAACTTTCACTTTAAACATGTCCATCTTTTGTATCTTGTGTAGGGGACGTGCAATCATCATCACAGGGTATTAACGCTGCGCCGAGGGAAACAACGACCAAGTCCTTCATCTTGATAGCCTTCGTCTTCTTTTCCGCCTCCTGTGTGATGCTCTTTGTTTATTACAATTTTCCAGAATTAGAAGAGTAAGAATCCAGTTCAACCCTTAATTCCTAGATTTAAGTGAAATTATATACTAGTAAAATTTATCGATAAGATAACAATATGTACACATGGATGCTAACGTCCTCTTCCAGTCAATGAACATATTATATCTGCTACGGGGTTTGAAAGGGCCTACTGTACAGTGTGGAGGGGGTAGGGAACATCCACCACCCTCCCCTCTCACCCCTCTGCTCTCTATATATGGAAGAGCTCTCAGAACCAGGGGTTGAAGGCCTTTTCAGTAAAGGAAGTAAATATAACAGATCTACTCTAACCCTAACCTATTAATAGCATTAAACCCAACCCCGGTGCAGCTAATTCCTAACCTTAGCCTAATCCTAGTTATACTGTAGTAATGTTGTCATACCTTATAGTTACATTACTGGTAGAAATTGAGTTGGACTAAACATTGATGCAAACCTTATGTGGACACTTTGCAAGATTCTAATCCAACCCCCACCAGTTTATCGGGAGAGTTGCTGTTTATCCTGTTCATAATCCTAGCCTTATAGCATTATACAGTATGTATATAACAATGATTGCCATATATTATTGATTCATGGTCGTCTGCATTTCCTGTGAAGACGACAAATATTTTCAATTGCTGGTGGTAACCTAACCATTTGCATGCCCCCATCCCCAGGAATTGTTTCCGTCCTACCCCCCGTTTACTGTTGTCGCTCTTTCCGTGCCCGTCGGTAGAAGTGAATCGACAGACCGTGTTGGCAGATTGTGCAGGGCGGTCACGTTTAACATACATCCAATAATCGCTGACACCGTAGCTCTGTTCTTCGTTCTCCACGGTTGCGGCAGTTCTTTTCCACGAGCGACGTAATCATCGCAAACTGCCAGTCTAGTTCCGGAGGTTTGGATGCAGTTCGGCTGATTGAATCTTCTGCTGAACGGTGTCCCGTTAGCTTAATAAGCCTCGTTAAAACATTTTCTTTTGGTTTTTCAAGTTTGTCCATCATATATGTTAATTTTTAATTCTGTTCATTTTGCTGTTATCACCTTTGTATTGCATACATAGGCCATCATTGTCAGCTGTTTGATTACTAATACCGGTATCTGTTTTGTCTCTCCCTCTGCAAGAGACGAGAAAGAGCACATCAAACTACCGAGAGACCTGGACGACGCCAAGGCTCTGGGGGGAGTCCTTTCCCGATACAACGATAAATACTACTACCAAGTGATGGCCGGTTACTTCTGCACCTACATATTGTATCCTTATTATTATTTCCCCTATTGATATGACCCTACTTATATTCCCCTACTAATTTGCCTCTACTAGTATGCCCCTATTGATAATATGACCCTGATAATATGACCCTATTTATATGCCCCTACTAATTTTCCCTACTGATATGACCCTGTTAATAAGTCAAAATAATTTATATTCTGCAATTGATATGACCCTACTTATAGGCCGCTACTAATAAGCCACTACTAACATTCCCTTATTGATATGACCCTACTAATAAGCCACTACTAATATTCCCCTATTGATATGACCCTACTTACATTCCCCTATTGATATGACCCTACTTACATTCCCCTATTGATATGACCCTACTTATAGGCCCCTACTGATAAGTACTAACATTCCCTTATTGATATGACCCTACTAATATGCCCCTACTGATATGACCCTACTAATAGGCCCCTACTAATAAGCACTAACATTCCCTTATCGATATGACCCTACTAATATGCCCCTACTGATATGACCCTACTAATAGGCCCCTACTAATAAGCACTAACATTCCCTT
>JAODAG010168290.1:0-14328 GCA_027574785.1 Orphnurgus asper
ATCTAGCGGAAGAGTATTAAAAGTCGAACAAATTCATGAACCGTGTGTTAGACAACAGGTATGTAAATGTTGTCGGTAATTTCAGGTTCGTATGTTTTAAAAGTATAAAATTATTAGTCATAGTTTTTAACGTTACTCTCTCGTTGACTCCGTTGTTCTACGGCGAACCCTTAGTCATCCTGAACATGTGTGTGTGTGTGTGTGTGTGTTTTTGTCGTGTAGTTGGTGGACTATTTATTGCGTGGGGACCGATTGGGAGGTTAGTAGGCTCACTCCCCGGTCTTTGGACCCGCGCCTAACGAAACGATGACCTTACATTCCGATACCCACTGCAGTAAAGATATCACACATTTATTTCATCTACCAGCACAAAGCCGTCAACAATCCAAGTGTGAAGATGTATAGTCTATATAGAGGAGCTTGGGTACATGTCCCACCATTGTTCCAGCCTTCCAGGAAAATGTGATCAAGATTTATTAACAATAATAATCTCTCTCTCTCTCTTCCAATTCCTGGCTACCAAATTTCTTCTTTTAGAGTCTTGTCAGGGAAATTGTCAGTATCTTGGATGACAATTATTGACCATTGCATTGCAATTATTGTCCGATGATGATTGGTAGTGGTTTTGTATAACAAACCACTGCACAAAGCTTCGACAAGTCATACATTCTGGATGACTGCCCCCCCCCCCCACAAACACTCCCAGAGGTGAGAGAGGTTATGGCTGTGTAACTCCAAAAGGCAGTGCAGGTTTATGACTTATTAACCTATCATCAACTGTCTGCCTTATTTCCTAGAAATTTGATCTACCCCCATCCCTATGTACATAACCAAATTGGTTTTTATCCTTTTTCTTTTTATATTAATTGAGTGATGGAAGGACATGAGAGTGTGGGTTTTTCAAAATAGGAAGTCCAAACATTGCCAAACAGAAATGAAGCAACAATGAACCACAGACAAAAAAAACCCCAGATATATCAAAGGGGAACTCTGTGACACTGAGTTCAATGTCCTGTAGGACACTGACTCTTGGACTTTTCACTTTTCCGAGAAGCGAAACATGTCATTGCAATTTTTTTGCCAATTTCTGCCAATTGTAATGAGAAAGTCGCAGGAATATGTGTAACAAAAATGAGCAGAAAGTGTGTCGTCGCTGTCTGTGTTCGTTGGCAAAAATTGCCAGGAGAAGGCCGGTTAAAAGAGGGTTCAAGATTAAGCCGGTTTGTCCGGAACTGTTGTACGATGGGCTTGTTTGTTAAACTATGCTGACGAGGCGACAAATTTTAGGATTAACGCATTTTAAGGGGGGGGGACCATTGTGATTTCTAACTGTTGACGCGAAACTGTCTTTGGGGGGGAAGAAGGATCCTCCATCCTCTGCTTACCCTCCCTCTTGCCCAACCCCCTCCTCTGCCTGTGATTGTTTTTAAATGCATCTGCACTTTACGAAAGATACAAAAAGTAGTACAATTCTTGACTTTTAGTTGGGAGGGAGAGAATTTTTCTTTGCAACATAATGCCGTATTGATTACCAGATTATAATAGTCACGGTAGTCCCTGGTACCGAGGGCTATACATCACGGTCAGGGTTTCTGTCTTGATATATGCACCATTTAGCTAAATGATGTCTTTCTTTGTGTACCAATGCTTCCCTCGCCCAACACCCCTCCCCCCTCCTCAAACAGCTTCCAGCCACACACTAGAATTGTTCATAAAATGGTGATCATTTTAACCCGTAAGTGTTTGCAAGCAACAAATATATTCACACCGTTGTTTTTTATCGAGTCTGTCGTTTTCCCGTTCCCAAACTGTGTGATTTACAACAATTAACCCGAAGATTGTAGAAATTGGATGGTGGTATGCATGACTCCTCCTTAAATTAAATCTCCTAATGAGGTGTGCACTCCACACAATTTTTCTGATAGGGAATGATGACCTCAGATTGATATTGAACCCAACAGACTTTCAATCTGATTATTATAAGCTCCTACATATTTCCCCCCCCCCTTCTCAATCCCAGAGGCGACTACTTTCTCCGAAATCGAGGCGATCCCTCCTCCTGGTGTGACCTGCAGGGGGGAGATGCAGCATAGCTCTTTGATTACTCACTCAGGATTAAAAACCCAAAAAAAACAACACACCAGTAACAACCATGGTCTGTATAGTATGTAAAAGGCAGAGAGGCTACCATTTCAAATCCCTTGGATCCAGAAAGCAATGAAAATATTTTAAACCTCTGTGGGGGGATGTAGTAAACTTCCTGCCCCTGACCAATACCAGAGGTGACTAATTGGCTAAGAATAGTAGGGCTACCTCAAGAAACAGGAGGGAAGGAATTCCTACAAGGAAAAAAAAAGACAAAAAGTCTACTTTTTGGGGTTTTTTCGGTTGACTTTCGACCCACTGGTCATGTGGAGCAGGCTTTGTTATAGCAGCACCCATTCATTAATTTGTTTTTTTTTGGGGGGGGTGTGAACTGTGTATGACCTTGCACCAGTAGTGAACTTGATGATTGGGTTTTCTAATTATGTGGCTTCTCCTGGAAGTCACAGGAGGTGGTGTTCATTGTGGCTTTCAGGGGGGGAGGGGGGTGAAGTTAATAAAACAAGGTGCTTCATACTGGGGTAGCTGCAATTTTGCAATTTCTCCTTTATATGACCTACTTTTCTCTTACTTTTCCAGTGATTCAAGTTTGATCATTTTTTATATTTCCAGTGATTTCAAGTTTGATCATTTTTTGGGAGACTTACTACATCTCTTAGATTGTGGGTCCTGTATAAAAGGATTCTAGCATCATATCACTGAATTGTAAATCGGACCATGTTTTCAATATCTCGAGAGGAATTGAACTCGTCGCTACCGGCTCTCTCGTATGAGTAATCGTAATTGTCCTCGATTCTGGTGGCGAAGAAGTGGACTCTTTGTCTCGGGTGGGGTCTAACGTGTGCGGCGCCCTAGCTTGACAAGCAAGCACCAAGGATGGAATAGTCTGCTGAAGCGTCTTACTTCGTCGGTCCTTAGATGTGTGCCTTATTGGTTTTGGTGCCGGCACCCTTGCATTTTGATGAGTGGGCAGGGCTAAATGTACCGTCCCCGAAGTTGCAACGGTATGTCCGATCAGCTTCGATCTTGGTCGACGTTGTCGTTCAATAATGTCCGTTTCAATCGCTTCTTAACGCTTATCCGCGTCTCCCAAGTACTGCACTCGCAGTCAGACGACCTGGTACCCTCAGAGCGAACGTATACAATATTCTAGAGAGATCGGTCGTGGAAAGATCAAAAGATCGAAGCCACTACGTTCCTTGGCAATTTTGTATTCTCCCCCCGCATTCATTAATCCTTTATGCCAACGGTCGTCCAGAAGAGATGTTTTTTCACAAGATTCAAACCCCCTCCCCCAGTATTCGATGCTGTGAATTTCTGACAATTTGAAAGCACGCTTTACATTCTGTGGCATATCGAGGCACCCGTTTTTTTTATTTCTTTGGGAGGTTAGTAGGCTCACTCTCCGATGTTTGCTGGTCTGTGTGTTTTTTAAAGTGAATCTGTGTTTAAATCCAAACATCGTGTAACGTTAGGTGTAACTTTTATGTCGTCGGAGTGATTCATTTGAAAAATCCATGTGTTGACAGTCTCAGGAATCCAGTGGCCGATTGTGGGCAGTGAGTGGCCAATTTTGTTACATAACATTTCCTGGGAGGGGGGAGACTCTAGCCGATCTTGGTTGAGCCATCAATCACTGTGTGGTATCCACGGGATGTACTGTGGAATTGTTTAATGGACAGTGTTTCCTAAAGCCAAACTAACCAGTTTGTGGTGCACATATTTCAATACCAGTGAAGGAGAATTCTTCAAAAACTTGTTTATCCCTAACCTTCATGATGTGATAATGAAAGCCCCCACTATATTCTGCAAAACCATGGGGAAATGAGTGACAGTAACTCTGCCTATAAACCCCCAAAAGGCAAACGGAGGACCAAGGAATTTCATGGCAACAAATTCTCTAGTGGATGTCTCTGTAAAGACATCTATGGGAGGTTTCTGTGCACAAAACCAAAATCACACCTATAGACAGCTATAGACAGCTCTATAGGAGGTTTCAAGGAGGCTCCAGGATCACATACAGTACATTCAGTTGTAGGTTGCGATGTACTAAGCTGCTCCAGGACCACATACATACAGTACATTCCGTATACTCATGTAGACAGCTCTGTGGGAGGTTTCTATGTACTAAACTGCTCCAGGATTGCATACAGTACATTCAGTATACTCATGTAGACAGCTCTGTGGGAGGTTGCCATGTACTAAACTGCTCCAGGACCACATACATACAGTACATTACGTATACTCATGTAGACAGCTCTGTGGGAGGTTTCTATGTACTAAACTGCTCCAGGATCGCATACAGTACATTCAGTATACTCATGTAGACAGTGGAACGTTTTCAAGTCGTGAACCCCAATCACTCACGACAGCTGCAGTTTTAAGTTTTTACCACGTCCAGTATAAAATGTCTTTCATTCTCTGCGTAAACTATAAGTAACTTTTAGTCCTACTACTTCCTGTAGTGTTTGCATTCTGTAAAATTATTTCTAGGTAATTCAAACTGGCTATTACTGATTGAAAATAAATTAAACTCTTTCCTAATCTTTAAGAAAGATTTCAAGCATAATTTGTGCGGCAAGTGTAACAAATCATTTCAACAAATTTGCTGAATAATGTTAAAGCCTCGCAAAATGGAATGGACTCCTCGATTTTTTACAACATGTTTTTTTATTATTCGGAGTTTTTATTTATTTATTCCGTCATACATACAGTACATTCAGTACACTCATGTAGACAGCTCTGTGGGAGGTTGCTATGTACAAAACTGCTCCAGGATCACATACAGTATACACATATAACCTATTGACAGCTCTATGGGGATAGGCTAGTATCTACATACACTGTATATTGGTACGCATGTCTCTTCCTCCACGGTCCATCGTTACAATTACGTTATTTTCTCTCCCTCTCTCTCTTCCCCTCCTCCAGTCGACGAACCCATCACCCTAAAGAAAGTGCTCATCTTCTACGAACGGATGATCATGCCGTACGACGTCTTTCAGCTGGCCTCCCAGCTGCGCGACTACCACACCCGAGACGTGAACCAGTACGCCAACATGATCGGCAAGTACTGTTCGGAGAAGGTGCTGCTGCTGCTCTCCTAGCTCCGGTACGCGGTTGGCCGACCTGGAGAAGAAGAAACCAAACAAACAAACAAAATGCGTCCAAAGCTTGTCGGGGCCCCAGTGCCGCTCGGTTTCGAAAAACGCAATCCGGCGGGTCCTTGCAGCAGAGAAGTGGCGCATCGTAGATTCCATCGTAGGTCCTTTTATAGCTGGATTTGACCATTGAGCTTGTCCCGTAGTGAAAAGGACCGTCCTACGCTGCAAGGATCGCGATCGCACGATAATTTTCTTGGTCGTTCCGTTAAAAATCTCCGAATTTTAAACTGTAAACTAAACTGCGCGTGGCGAGAATCCACCCTTTAACTAACGATGAATGAATTTGGTGACTGGGCATGCTGTTTCTTCTGTTTGAAAGAAAAGTAAAAATATGTCATTAGCCACCTTTTTCTTTTTCCACCTCCATTTAAGCAAGGGACTCATCTGGCCAAGGGTCTACACAAGCTCCTGTCATTGTTAAATTGGTCCAGGTAAAGGTTGTTATAAATCTTACCTGAACCCATTGGTGGATTTTTACACGGGGTTCTGTCTTGTGAGATGTTTACCTTTGGGTGGGAATGTTTATTTTATAGAGGGTGTTAAGCTAGGCCACATGGGAGAAGGTATAAGCATAAACCTCCACATTCTAATTGAGTCTTAAAATAAAGAAGGTCAAACTTTGCATCAGTTTTTCCTTCTCCAAGACAGTTATCAGCTCCCTTGAGCAGAAGTTTTTATGAGCGACTTGAAATTAGATTGCAAATTTATTGCGTAACGCATGCCGATGACCCGCCCAACCCCTAACGCAGCAGCCGTTTTTTTTACCGACGATTCTCGACAGGACCCCCAGTTGTTCCACACACCCCCCTCCCCTCCCGTTTGGGTCCAGCGGTAATACAATAGAGTGCAATGTAATAGCAGGACCACTTTTCTTTTTTGGAAAATTACGTCAATTTCGAGCGTCTCCCCAGTTTTCTCCCATCAGAGACGTCTGCTTCGTTGAAACGCGCCGCCGTCTCTTAGGGGGCTCCGGCCTCTGCGGCACTCTCTCCTCCCACGCCATGTTTTGAGTGGTGCTCCGATAATCAATGTAGCGTTTAGACGCCGAAATTCAGTTCCGTTCGACCCGGCCGTTGGGACGGTCGCAGTAGTACTCTCCGTGATCTCTCTGTGAAAATCGCGCGTCTGCCTTTATGAACTAAGCGGATAAAAATTAAAAATATGCTTTTTTTTAAATGAAAATGAAAAAAAAAATATGCTGAGATATTATATGCTGAGATTTTGAATGTTTGTTAAGCCCTAAAATGTCAATTGTTTGCAAAAAAAAAATCTTTTTACAACCTTTAAAGGGGAAAGTGTTTTTCTACCTAGTTAATGTTTATTGGAGAAATTATTTTTAATAGTCATGTAATTTTATTAAATAATTAAGACATTCTTTCAAGGGCAATAATGCTTTGATTTTGTCTCTAGGCCGCGTCCCATTTTGTAAGTTATTTTAAATCTCTGCCGAGGCGTGTGAGGGGGGAGGGTGATTTCATCATATGGAGTTGAAACCATTCCCTGGGGAGTGTTAATTGTGGTCCTCTCTTATCGAAGGTGAATCCAGGACTCTGCAAAAAATGGGGGAGGATGGACATCAAATAAAATGGAGAAAATCCCCACACCCCCCCCCCTCCCCATTGGTCTGGGCCTGTTCTCAGTTGAAATGCAACGAGAGTTGCATGGCAAATAAGGACCTGTCCACGCGAACCCCCGTTCTCCATTACCAGGCCGGGCTCGACGTCACGGTTTTCAAGTTACAATTATGTTGGTCGATGCGGGGTGGCTGTCCGGGGGGGGGGTGAGGGATAGCCTTAACCCGCCCCCTACTGAAGGGAGAGGGCGACTGGCTTTATAATTCAACATATATCCAATGTTTAATCAATGTGTTACCGTGTAACATTATCTTTCGTTTATTCGGTGTTTGGCACAACGTATCTGTGCATTAACAGGAGCTAATCAAAACCTGGACCCAGAAACAGGCCTCTAGAACAATGCATCTTCTTTCTATGTGATAGATAGATAGATCATAGATTTGTACAGCATTGCCTAATTACAAATGCAGGATCCACTCTTATTTAGTTATGTGGTCTTTTATGCTATGAATGTCACACCTGTTGTGTATGTATCATCATTTATAAAATATATTGATAATACATTTGACCATTTCTGATTGGATCCAAAACCCTCTGGTGTAATGTTTCCCATTATTATCATCTTTTTAATAAAATTGATAGCATTTTTTTTTTTTACATTCTTGGTGTTTGGTATGAGTGTAGATAGAGTTCAAAGATAGTTCACATGTTATGTTTTTTTTATTAACTGGTGATCTTAGACAGAAACAAGTTTGATGGGCCTGTGGTTTTACTGGCCTTGGAAGAACAAATATTGGTTCCAGTGTCATTATCTGGAAACCCTGTGTGGATGTGGAGAATTTTTCCAAACAAATATCATAGGATGGGTCCTTCCCCCTCACAGGGTGGTGTTGGCCTGGAATTGAATGGGGAATAGTAGCAGACAATTTGACTTAATTTTAATACTTTTATTAAAAGCTTCTTTCATTCACTTTGAATGTATTGAAGTGTACCCATGGGAAATGGTGTCTGCTGGTATAGTTGGTATAATGTCTGCTGGTATAATGGGTATAGTTGACACCCATAGTTAACAAACTATTGGAACAATTTTCAGACACTGGTGGATTTTTGAATAAATTGACAAAGGCAGGATTTCCAAGCAACCCAGGAGTGGTAATTTTTTTGCAGAGCGCGAGATTTCCGATACCGTCTTAAGGATACAAAAGGCAACATCAGAATACCATTGATATTTAAATATTTTCCTGAGGGAGTACAATTAGAATGAAATCAGAATAATAAAAAAAAAGATACATTGCCCAACCATTCCATTGCAAACATAGTGCCTGGACCGAGAGGGCAGCATAATTGAAATTTCTGGTGGGCAAACCAATAGTAACAAAACTCCTCAGGTGAAGAAATTCTTATCGGGGGAGAGGGGGTGAGTGAAAAAACCTTTTATCCATTTTTAAACCCTGAAAATCAGTCTAAAAAAAAGTGAACAATGGTGTATTTCTTTGTAGCTTTATAATTTTATTTAAAAATTCACAATCTTCTTTCAAAAAGAATTTCTTGTGTGGAAAATCAAGCTTTTCTTACAAAATATGAACATAATATAAAAAGAACTTGAATGAAAGTTAGACAGCTTAAAAAGACTAAAAACAAAACAAAAAATATATATAATATATATATCACAATCAGTTCGAATCAGAAACATCTTAAGCTTTCAAAAGTACAAAGAGTTGAAAAACTATGTTTCTGTATCCTGTTGTGTTCAAAGTGTCTTGCTATGTTTCTCTTTATAGTTTGATATTTTTCCAAAGTAATCCTTTTAGGGATGATTTCGTCGATAACTAACTACATATGAAGCTCATCTCTGAGAGAAACCGTCGTCTTTCGATTGCATAAAGGGTTGGGTCCCTTGGCGAAAAGTAGCGATAGGGTCTTCGAAAACAGCAACATATGGAAGGAGAGTTAGGATTCTCCCACTATGAAAGTATCTAAGCCGTTGTAAAACTTTCCTTTTATGGTTCTTGTCATACTTGCAAACTTTCCTGATAACAATAATTTAAAAAATTCCCTTCGACCCAATAAAACAAATTAATGAAATATCCTACATTCCAAAACAAAAAAAATAATAAGTAATAATAACAATCAGAAATAAAATCAAGTTGAAACAACCCGTTCAAGAGTCACATTGCAAATAGTGTCACACCGACAGAGAACGGTATCGAATCGCACATGCCATATAGTTTAATACTTGGAAAATGATGAAAAACAATAGCTATCAATAAATATGACCGACCGCCTCCGCTTTCCGCTGGGTAGGTTATTAATTATTAAATCAATAATGTTGAATTATTAAATCAATAAGGTTTAATTATTAAATCAATAAGGTAAAACAACAAAAGACAAATTTTAAGCTTGATCGGTACCGCTGCGACATTGTTCCTTCCATACCCAAGAGTATGAACGAAATAAAAAAAAATTCAAAGAATTAATAATAAAAACCTTAAGAAATCCTGCGAAGCCAACATGCAATGTTGGGCGCTTCTTGTCATACCTGTATAGAGGTAGGTAAACCCAGATATTAATTTACGATTAATTGCAATGATTTGAACCGATAACTCATAGCCAGAGGCGATAGCATCCCAAGGGTCGGGCGTAACGAGAATCGTTAAAATATTATGGTCCATCAGCGGGGGAAGGGGAATTGCTAAATCAAATGGCTGCAAAATAATCCTCATTTTCCAAATTGCTTGGGTAACAACCATGGGTGACCAATAAATAACAATTTTGGATCCATGAAATTGCACGCAAAAGTGCACGCAAAACCAGAATTCAGAACTGCATTTGTGGTTCCGATATTTCACAATACAATAACGGGGTTTTCTTCACCAACTCTTCCACCCTTCTCCCGTGTATCTGCCTAATACTCGCATAAGATACTCGCAAAAGTCCGGGGGCGGTCCAAAAATGATAGTTACTGTACACAACAAAATAACCATGGATTTGTCTCAAAGTTTCTTCACATTGCACAATTGCAGCGACCTATTGCAACCGGGGCAGGATCATTCGGGATGTTGGTAAATATTTTTGACAAATTAATAATTAGGGGAGTCGACACACACTGTTACAAACTCGTATTGCATAACTGCACAATCCGTTAAAGACATAACCTTCGTTAACTTTTTTAATCTCTTTTGTTTGCTACCGCATGATTCGCTGGAGTGAATGTTGATGATCCCGGTCCTCGCATAACCACGTGTGCCGCACGTATACACGCGCCAGGTCGACCTACCACCAGCGCCCTCGGAACCAAATAAAAACCGATAGTAAGCGAATACGTAAGGTTTCTTAGAAGGCAATGTGTTCACCCATGAATGACATTTTTTAAGTTGGAATGTTGTTTTAAAAAGGTGGGACAGATGAATTCTTTCAGCTTGAATGACCCTTCGTTGCTTTTCAACATTATTTTACTAAATCTATCGTCTACGTAATCTAACACTACAATGTATAAGAGCACCATGTAACACCGTTTGGGAGGGTATTACTATTAGTTGTAATAATACCCTGAATGAAATTAATTGAAGAGGTTAAAATAATACAAAGCAAATTTAAAAGGGAGTGGGTGGGGTGGGACAAACCAAATCATTTTTTAGATGAAATTATCCCAGTTTTGAAAAATCGTGGGGAGGGGGTTTTGCGCGACAAAGGGGTTTAAATACAAGTGTATATCATATTGCTTTGCCCAAGAAGCAAACCAATAAAAAACCCATTGTTTTAATTAAACCTTTGAAAAAAAAACCTCGAAAATCCGTAACATAACGAAATGTGTTAAACTCATGAATATTCCAAAAGGTATGTTAATTAAATGTATCAATATTTCTGAACAGCTTTTTCATCACATAAGTTCGAGAAGATCGAGGAACCCATTACTCCGGAATCTCACCCGTGTTTGCCTCGAATAAAATGCGCAATAGTTACGGCGAAGATTTGGGGAGGTTTGTGGAGGGGTTTACCCTCCCTTACGAATTGTTCTTGGACAAATAAAACTGAACGAAGAAGTAGACCCGAGGGTAGGCTTAGTAAAGCCCCAGAAATAAATTAATAAGCGGTTTCCTCCGCGGAGGCTAAACATCACACTAGGAAAGTTTCCATGACAATTCCATGTTTATAGTTTAATACCAAAAAAAATAAAAATTTACGTATGCAAACCTAACGTTACAAAAATAATCCTTTATTATATCTTCCAAAAGGACTCTCAAAATAAAATTAAAAATTGACGCGACATAACAAAGTACTGACACACAAAAAAAAAAAAATGCGAAACATGAAGCGGGAACCAACATTTCTTCCGACCTCTGTCGAGAGGTGGCCGCCCCGTTCTTTGAATACTTTTGGTACAAGCTGTCCTTCCCTCTGAACAAATGTCGATTGACGCACACGGCGCGCACGCACCTGTTCAGACGTGTTTTTTTCTTTAACCCCCTTACGGTAGTACATAGTATTTACATAAACTTTATTTTAAACGAAAACGAACCAAAAACAAATACTATATATATATAGGAGGAATAATATGGCAAGCTCCTTTGTGAGAGGATTTGCTCGGCATTTAATGCCTCCCAACAAACAAACAAAAATTACAAAAACTTCAATGGCAGCAAAAATAAGGACTTGAATAGAGAATAATAAGAATTGAAACCAAAAATTTGGGCATCCGGTCCATAACGACGAGAGAGCGTGGCGTAGCGGGGTTTGAGTTTCTCAGCCCAATGATTTCGCCGGTTTCGATATCCCCAGAAATTGGTTGGGTTGAATGGGGGATCGTTGGTGTCGCTCGGAACAGCTGCAGAGCAGTGGTGATGAACGGGGTCGCTCTCACTTTCCCTCGGTCTTTGAAAAAAGTGGTCAAAGATCAAGGTACACTCGCATGTCCGTCGGATGGGGACGTTAAATGGCGGTCCCAGGAGCAGGATGGGATGGGATGCTCACCCCCTACCCTTAGCCTACCCGCTCCTTGGAACGAATGCTATTTGCAACACACAGAGTAGTAGTCTTAATTAATAATTAACAGTTTTTCTTTTAAAATGGCTGAAAAATTTGTATCAAGAATTATCTAAGGCAAAGAACAAATTTTGCAGCAATAAAAAAAAATGCCAATTTAAATCAGGGGATAAGCTGTGAGGGAGGGGGAGGGTTGTAGAGTTAATTATTTATGCACACTGACAATCGCTCAGACGATCCCCAGAAAAAATGTTGGTAGATAGAAAGAAGAGAGAATGAAATAAATAGGCCTTATAAAACGGTTGCAGTATAAAATACCGACTGCTAAAAATACCGACTGCTAATACTAAAGCATGTACAATGGTTCACACGGTTTCGTGCCACCAGACGGCTTTAAAACCGCACCGTCAAAGTACAGCGAACCGGTCGTTGCACAGCACAACGTTTGAAATACAAGAATGTCAGAGGAAGAAGACCCGCCTCGACAGTTTCGTCACTACCTTGACTAATTCGGCACTTTCTTTTTGGTCCTGGAGGAACTCCCCACCCTCCCCCCATTTAGCAATATCGTGGATCCGCCCACCCCCTTCCTTGCCGACTTATTTTTGTACTTAAAAATAACAGCCGGTACGAATACAATAATTCTTTTGTCAGTCGGCACAAGTACTTAACCAGTCCCGGTCACGCCCTTCCTGCAAATCGTACCAAACAACTTAATTCAGTTATCACTGCAGGACAACAACTTGTGGGCGACGATGTTAATGGTCAGTCACGGCGAATTATGAAATAAATAACGTAAATAACGTACTTGCAACATTATGAAATATGGTCCGGGATTTCGAAAAAATATTCCTTATCGAGTATCATCTGAAACGCAACCGGCCACAAGAAAGGCAATTGTTATTTTTGAAGAAGAAAATTGGGGGGTGGGGGAGGGCGGAAGGAGCATTAGAAGACTTTATTAATAATTAAATCTTTCTAGGAAATCTGGAAGCCTTGTCTTTCTTTTTTGTTCCTCCACTCTCGAATACGACG
The DNA here is from genome assembly GCA_027574785.1 of Orphnurgus asper. Lineage (NCBI taxonomy): Eukaryota > Metazoa > Echinodermata > Holothuroidea > Elasipodida > Deimatidae > Orphnurgus > Orphnurgus asper. The sequence continues at coordinate 12,860 of JAODAG010168290.1, forward strand.
CAGCCTTCTCCGTTAAAAAAAAAGAAAAAAGACCCGCGCCGGCGGTCCGTCCGTTCATCCGAGGGTGCTCGGGACACGCGTCGCCCCCTCTCAGTAAGGCCTCCACACGTCCTCCCGTTTGATGTCGTCCATGCCCCCCAGCTGGTGGTTCAGCGGGATGGGCGAGTTCACGTCCCCCAGGAGGTGGTTGACCGGGCTGTGCTGGTCCAGGGAGGCCAGCCCCATGGCCAGCTGGATCCCCGTGGCGGTGTTGGTAGGGATGGCGTGGGGCGGGGTGCAGTAAGGGGGGAGAGCCACCGAGACCGACGGGTGGTCGGCCACGGGGAGGTGGGATGGCATGGCCTCCGTCGGCGTGTCCCTCGTGCGGTCTTCCAACTCCGGTTTTTCTTCCTTCATGGCTCTCCCGCTCGAGGAGGGCAACATCTGGTGGTGGGCCGTGCTGGCGGACCCTTCGTAGAACGTGTGGGAGTTTGGCGAGGCCATGTAGAGGTGAGGGTAGAGCTGGTAGGATGGTGACCCTGGCAAGAAAGACGGCGAAGTCAAGGAACCGGTGGGATTTTGGCTGGCGGTGAAAAGGTCTTGGGAGGAAATCGACGCAAACGGGCTGGACGCCGCCACCTGGAGGTAGCGATTAGCATCCATCCCGGGGGACATGACCTGCATGGAGGTGGTCGTAGGGAACGGGCTGCTCGTCCCACTCGGGTACACGAACCTCTCGGGCGACGTCTGCTGTATGGGGTACTTTTGATCAGTCTTTGTGAAACTCGATTCCGAAACTAACGGTTGCAACGTGGTCAGCTGGTTGTTGGATATCGACGTGTCCAGCGTCCTCTCGATTTTTACGGGTACGATATGCGTGGACGAGTCGGGTACGGAGAGCGGTTGCGGTATCTGCAGGGTGGCGGTGGTCTGAGGGGTGTAGAAGCTGGTCTGGTACGGGTACCCCCATGACGACCCAGGCCTCGTCACTGATTGTTGTTGGGTGTTTTCTGAAAGATACAATAGAAATGGCACCACGGTAAATAATCGGGTACCGCATCTCGAATGTATGGGAAACCGTCCACCAAACGTTTGCAGCGACATATTACTAGGCCGATTCCTTAAACATGAACGCTTGTGATTTAGAGTTTTTGATACCAAAAAAACCCTCAAACACACAGAAACAGAAGAGAGAATACACACTGTTACACATCTTAGGCACCATCCTAACAATTGTGTTACTTGTGTGGGAAGAACACACTGTTTAGTATAGCAAGGATTAGGAAGCCTCATGTCTGTGAATGGTCAAATCGATGCTCAGTAAGTGAAACATTAAATCAGCTGCCAGTTCTAACAGCCAATTCTAGTGCACTGCGATACGAGTATACCTTACACAGCCTATTTAATGTTTGCATAGTTATTTTTTTTTGTAATATATATTAACCTCAGGAGGGATATGCTCAAATTGTTCCATTGTGAATACAAATAAT
>JAODAG010168401.1:1483-14327 GCA_027574785.1 Orphnurgus asper
GTCACCCATGAGGATGTCATTTTGCAAAAGAATCGGCAATGGGAGTTGGACGAGTATAATTTTTGGATCGTCAATGGGTCAATTGATATTTTTGGATCGTCAAGGTCAATTAATTTTTTTGGGGGATCGTCAAGGGTCATAGTAATAATGTCGGATCATCAAGGGCAAGTAATATTTTGGGATTGTCGAGGCCAAGTGATTACGCATACCCATGCAGACCTTTTGAGGGTGATCGTTACGGCGAGCGTAATCTTTACGGGCGAGCGTAATCTTTACGGGCGAGCGTAATCGCTACTGCGAGCGCAATCGCTACGCCAAGCGTAATCGCTAAGCCGAGCATAACTGCTACTGCGAGCGTAATCTTTACGACGAGCGTAATCGTTGCGGCCGGCAGACCCTAGCCCGTCTCCACGACGCTGCTGCACTCTATACATACTGTACGTACCAACATATAAACCTGGTGCACGTCTTTGTGGCGACACTTGCACCACTTCAGTAACACTCGTTCTTCTACGTTATTAATCTTATTATTATTATTATTATTATTATTATTATTACTGGTATCAAATACCACCAATAATCTGGATTTTTGCTGTCAAAGTTGCAACAATATTATTGTGTCAGCTGCTGCACGCGTCTCATCTCATTCAAAGTTTACGTCAACGATAGATATCTACCAACGACATTTTAGAAGAAGAAAAAACCCTGCACCTTGAAACTTTGCGATTCAGTTTGACGAGAGAGGGCATTCGGCGGCCGAGTTTGAAGCAAACTGCCAGTCCTGTGTACAAGCAAGCTCTCCGGTCTTTGCTCAATCGACCGAGGCCTCGTTGGGACGTACTGATACAAACGACCAACATTTCTGAAAACCTTCAAAGTTCAATGGTTACTGGTCCCAAGTGCTGGCGAGCGCTATAGCTATCGTAGTAGACCTGTTCGCTTCATAGCACAGGCCAGCGATGAACGGCATAGGGCTGGAATTCCAAATACAATTGCTGCATATGCCTTCATAATCTTCTATACATGTGTCTGGCATATCTGCTCATCGGAGAGCAAAACCCGCACGAGCGAGGCAAGGCGTCTGGTCTACAAGCTCTCGCCAGACGGTTCAGAACAAAACCGTGGTACGAAAATGCACCGCTTGGTCCGTTCAAGGATAACTTTAGGTAGTCACAACAATGAGAGTTACACCGGCCCTTCATCGTAAAGAAACATAATTAGTGGGAAGGAATAGGACAGGGAACTCAAGTTTTGCTTTTTCAAACTTGACCTATCTATAAATGATGTTAAAACACAGAGTGTGAGGTCATCATCTACTGCACACTGGATTCAACCCAGGGTGACATATTTTACTTCACAGTGGTAACAATATTGTGCGGGAAGCCTCCTTGCTATGGTACAGCTGTCAAACGTAACTAACAATTAAACGTAATTAACAATTAATCGTCCCAGACTGTAACAAGTTAGAAGCTAATCAGTCATGGCTGAGTGCACGTTTCGATCTGCGCAACAACTGGGGAGAATTTCAGTTTCTCCTTGACCGGCCTGTTGCACCTATATCCATGTTTTTACTTCCCATTGTTGTGAAAAAATCTGTTTGGACCTCTTAAGGAATGCATTTTAGTTCAGGTAGGATGGATAAGAAGGATAACAATCCTCCATCAATCTTTATGGAAAGAACTTTAAATAATGTAGCCAGAAAGAAGAATAAAGGAACACATATAGCAGCAGGTCTACTGAATTTGAAATTGCCAGATTATTAACTTTAAAAGACAACAATACATCATCAGTTAATTTAGGGTATTATAACTTAATGGAAGACCAACTCATCATTATCCAGGTAGGCGAGTGGATAGGCTAGAATCTACAGTATGTGGTATCTTACAGGAATTAAGGACAGTCCTTGCTTGCAAGCCAATCGCCCAATTACTTGGCCTTCTGCAGCTCTGCATGGGCACTTACATACAATACCAATAGTCCTGCCGCTAAATGAGATATATGGTTCACAGACATCATCACCAGACTACTTTAATTACTACACCAAGAATACCAAGACGATGAGTGTCATGCTTTCCTTCCTTAAGCATATTAATTTCATCGTTCAGGTAAACAATCAAATCCATGACGCATCATCAAGATCGCTAACAAACAGTGATGAGCTCCAGGATTGGACCGCAACTTATTCTTTGGGGGCCACAATGTTTTCTTCTTCTCTGATAGAAACAAAAATGCGGTATATATATATATATATATATATATAGCTTCATGTAAGGCCTACCTCAAATGCAATACCACCGTAGGTATACTGTATGATACGTGTGTAACTGTAAGTATATACTAGCCTATCCCACTAACTTATACATACTCATGTATGTATTCTATATTTGAGGTATGTACTTCATGTAAAGCTATACCTCAAACATAACTAATTATGCATGCGTATGTAGATACTAGCATATCCCACTAATTTATACATACTCATGTATGTATCCTATATTTGAGGTATGTACTTCATGTAAGGCTCTACCTCAAACATAGCTAATTATGCATGCGTATGTAGATACTAGCCTATCCCCCTAACTTATACATACTCATGTATGTATTCTATATTTGAGGTATGTACTTCATGTAAGGCTATACCTCAAACATAACTAATTATGCATGCGTATGTAGATACTAGCATATCCCACTAATTTATACATACTCATGTATGTATCCTATATTTGAGGTATGTACTTCATGTAAGGCTCTACCTCAAACATAGCTAATTATGCATGCGTATGTTGATACTAGCCTATCCCCCTAACTTATACATACTCATGTATGTATCCTATATTTGAGGTATGTACTTCATTTAAGGCTATACCTCAAACATAGTGTATAATTATGCACGCGTATGTAGATACTAGCCTAAACCCTAACTTATTATACATACTCATTTATTGTAAAGGAGATGGTATGGAGCGGCTTTTAATCCCGTCAATAGCCCCTTAACCCTGTTTGCATGATTTGATTCCTTGATCGACAGTTCCGTTGTTGGTCTGCAGTTCACTTCCTCTTCTTTCTCAAGTGTTTCTTTTCACACATAAATGTCGCAACTAAACAATAACTTCAACCTAACAATGGTTTGCGTGCCTAGTTATATAGTGGTTAGGCACAACTAACTATAAAAACCTTCTCAATTCAACATTGCACTTATAAAACCATGTGACCCCTAATTTAAGATGGATGAAAGAACAATGCATACCCCTCCTCAACAGAAGAGACCCATACGTACCTATATCTTGATATTTTGCTCCGTCTAAAGCCGTGACGCTAGTGAATCGCAATATGAGAGGCCTGCAGAGAGAGAAGAGAAAGAGAATTAGGCTCGTTAAATTATCGGCGTTCATCCGCGACGACCACGGACAGGGTTTCGTCACAAGCCCGAGAGGCTTAATTCCGCTCCCCGTAATTGTACTACACTAAACTATTAAAAACTACAACTAATAATTCTTCATAATAATCATGTTCTTTTTTTTTTTCATTCAGCTCACTTATACCACTTTAACACTACTTGTGGTAAAATCATCAGTTGACCTTCTCCCCAGAGTTAACATTGAACTGTGAAAGAAACCCTTTATTCAAATGACCTTCAGTTGGGATACAAGGTCCATTGTGCTGACCACGAACAATTGGTTATTATAATATACCAGTTAATACCAGTAGGACATCTGTGTATACATATATAGCACAGTACTGTAGCTCCATGCAAGAGGTCAGAAATGGTCAGTGCTACTACAATACATGTTGTGTAGGTGAAGCATGTGTGAGCTGATTGCTCCGTCCCTATATATACTTCATGTATTGAAGACCACCTGAAATATAGTGTATGGTATGTGTAGCCTATCCCCTAACTTACACATACTCACGTATATTATGCTATATTTGAGGTGGTCTTATACCGTCGAGCCTTATTATGCTATAAACAAAATTCCTCTAAAAGTCTATAATTTAAAAGAGTGGTAAGAATATACCCGGGGGGAAAATGGCCGTTTTTCCGGGTAAATTTCAATAAAACGGGAAGGCGCTAAAATTGTTTATGGTTTTCTAGCGCCGTGATGTCATGAAAGAATATGTACAGGACATTTAGCTGAATGCTTCTGTCTTAAGATGTTACATAACCGCAGTCACAAATTCACTAGCAATAGCATGTAACGGACACGTATTATATGACATGTAACAATATTATCGAAACTGGAAGATCGATATCAAGTATGCAATCCCCAAGAATTACTGGTTTCGGTGTTTTTTTTACTAACTTTGTACTCACCCATATCTTTAATAAATTGGTAGAAGTAAGGAATTTATTGAGAGATTGGTATAATAAATAGAGCGTCGTAATTAAACCATGGGTCATCGTGACCTGAAGACGTTAGTACAGTATTTAACCCCATGCCGTCGCCAGTTATTTCTGATCACGTATTGCACCAGTCATAATGTTCAGAACCTGCATACATTATAATACCTTTATGTGAAATCTCATTTTCTTTTTAATTATTAATCCTAAGAGGGAATTTAGCTATTCACTAACAACAATACGTCCAATACTTTGCAAATATAATTTTTTTTTTTTAATACAGAATACAGTATGTGGATCCATATGATAGAATGTACTAGTTGATTTCTTCAGCTTGAAGTCTGAACAAACGTTCATCCAACTAAAAAAACATCACATACAGTATGAGGTAGGCATGTTTTGCAAGGCGGGAGTAATGTTGTGAAATATAACAGCATGTATACATTATTATTAATATTTTATACATAACTATATTGGAATTTGTGCACAGAGGTCCCACTGGCCTATTAAATGTGTGTATATTAAATTTCACCAATGTTCACCAAATAATTTCAGGTCTGTAAGACACCATGTAATCACACCATGTAATCAACAGGGATACAGTTGGAACCAATAAAAACAAATAGGTTGCCATGGCAAAGATCACCATAAGAACAAGGTACTTCATGAATTGTGATACGTACAGCAGTTATACTGTCGTAAGTTCGTAACACGTAAGCCAGAAAATCAATGTGAGAACCAGCGAATGGCAATAATGAAGACGTTTTCACGGATAAATAGAAACTATGCACTGAGGAAGATTCAAAATTGTAATGTTTTATTAGGTTTTTGCATTATCGTTTCAATTTATAACTATCATATGTATACAGCTTGTACATACATGTGTATATATGTACATAATGTACCACATATATGTGTGTATATGTATAAATATTATATGTATGTATATATACACATATATATATATATATATTATACGCGTTATTAATATTATTCTTTCTTTTTTCTTCTCTTTACTTTACTCTTTCCGGGGACCCTTCTACTTAGTTAAGCCAACAAGGCTTTTCGTCAGTAAGGTAGAACAAATCAACAAATGAATGAAACGAAGGGAACATAGGCCGATCGATACCAAGTTTTTTTTAAAGATTTCAATTCACCCCGCCTGCACCCCAGAGTGCGGCACACCAGTCACACCTCCTTGTATCCTCCCGACCTCTACAGCTCCCGTCTACCTCCGCCCGACAATCGAGCCATAACAAATACCCCCCCCCCCCACACAGGACGAGAATAAAATCAGAAATCCGTTGTTACTGGCTAGGCGGCAGTCACCCTCGTTGGCAATATATATCTCGCTGGTGCGCGAGAAGTTACCAAAACGATTTTAAAATTTGTATTTATATACTGTATATACAGTGATTGTATGTTAGCAACAACAACAACAACAAAAATTCAATAACGAATCAATTATGGACATATGTCCAGTTCACATTGATTATATTATGCAACTCTAAAAGGGATACGATGATTTGTACCGTTGTGTTGTTTTGGGGTTACCTCTTCACCAATTATTCGCAACATGTCAAATCCATAGAATTAGTTTGAAGAAAACAATAATTTCCAGTTTACAATTTTAAAACTTGTTTATCCAGTATAGGTTAAATAATAAGATGTAGATACTTCCGGTACATGATACCGGTATCACTATCATGGTGCTTGCTAAAGGTAGGGGGGGGTTGTGTATCTAGACATTTATTTTCCAGGGAGGGGCAGGGAAGGATCATTTCCAAAAGACATTACCAAGAGGACCATATTGGCTATAATATAAACCCATATAATTCATCTTGTCATATCTCTCCAAAACAATCTGTTCTCTGCTTTTTGTGTGGCAGTATAACTGTAGATGCCTAACATGGTGAATTTTTAACTGCTGGCAATATAACAGATTTTTACACATGAAGGCCGGCTGGTATCATAGTGATTTACATTTATGTCAGCTGATATTCCATCTGTTCCTTGCTGATTAATATAGCGCAGTAACAACTGGGGTAACACATAAGCCACATGTACAGTATGAACTGTACTGGTACAGATCACCTCAAAGACTTATATTATGCACATTTGGCGATAACAACAATAAAAGGTCAAGCTTCAACCTTGTGCTATTTGGATGTGTATCGATCCCATTAAAAATCTGCGTCTAACGCTATTGCTTGCGTTTATACAGACCGGCAAGGTGTCCTCGCGGTCCCAACACTTTTGTCTCTCCAATCATCCAATGTATAATTGATCTGACGAGTTCAACGTGTTAAGACAATGACAAGAGACAATAGACCAACAACACATACACACAAAAGGAACTGTCAGATTTAAAAAGAGAGGTATATACATAGCTGGATCAAACCGCATGGTTATATAATGTTTGACATTGTGGGTGGGCGAATATAAAGCGTGCATCCAGTTGCATACTGTAACATTCAGAGAATTCAGTGGTATATGTTTTAAATCGATGGCATAAAAAAAAGGTAACGACGAATTCGGTGGACCACTAACTGTCTTATGCCAGATCACAGCAACGAAAGGTAAATGCATGGTGAATGTGCATAGTGAATATAAATGCATCAGGGGAATACGTGCCGTAAATGGTAAATTATCAAAAAGCTCCTGCATATCAGGGCGTGATTTATAAAGAGAGGACACAGTGAGCAGTAGGTGGCTACACCACTGGTGTCTTGGTTTAATATATATGTTTACAGGCGCCCAAACTACGAAGATCTGTACATCTGCTCTCGGAGAAGACGCTGTAAGAGAGGAGTTATCGCACAATTTGTCAAAAGTGTGAAACTCCAGGCTCCAGACGGCGTGACTATAGATTCGTTACCCATCGCTTGATAGTGAAGGGTTGATCTCCTCAAAATAACTGTATGATTTATACAGATTTGACATTCTCTACTAAACTGTGTCACTGAAAGAACCATGGGAGAGACGACCACATTTAATGACTCATTGTGCTTATTAATATCCAACTCATTTATCGGTGAAACCCACAGGCAGAGTCCCCCTGCACTCCTCACCCTGCCCCGCTTCTCTGTGCACTATCCCCACCCATGGGGCTAACTGCCAAAATAATCTCCATGGACTCCCATATCACGAGAGCGATCTCTTAGTGTTCTACCAGGACAACATCCTGGACTGTGTAACAACCAGCTCTGTTAATTACCACTAGTACCAGAGCATTTTGTTACATAAAACACCCTGGTTCTAGTACCAGCCAGAGTTTGTGGTTTCAAGAGCTATTGAGACACACTGCAGGAGGCAGCAGTACAAACAGTGCATATACGTGAAGATACATGACTCACCCATCTCTCGCTCTCTCTCACATGAGTAACTCTAAACCACAGCCGCTCCTATAAGTGAGTTTGGGCAACATCCTAGCAGTGAAGGGTTTTACTGAATGTCATTCCTAGAAGGTGACAAGCTTGTAGCCGGATATAGGCCGGCCACACCGTCTGAAGTGAAACACGTACTGAACAATATACAGTACGTCATGTAAGACCACCTCAAATGTAGGATACATACATGAATATGAACAAGTTAGGGGATAGGCTAGTATCTACATACACATGTACATACACTATATTTGAGGTGGTCTTACATGAAGTTCTGTACATACCTCGAATACAGGATACATACATAAATAAGAACAAGTTAGGGGATAGGCTAGTTTCTACATACACATACACTATAATATTTGAGGTGGTCTTACACGTACAAGTATATATATACGACAAATATAGGATATGTACATAGCTGGACTTGTTTACACTGTTATGAGAGTGGCGATATGCATGCAGTTATGATGTCACATGGATATAGGACAGAGGGTTGTAGGTGAAAGGTTTCCGAGCGTGGAAGCTACACCGGTAGGCGAAAGCGATTAGCAAGAGATGCATGGGTAAGTGGAAGCGTCGTAAAATTACCAAACTGCCTCGGAGGAACGCATTCGTGCGAATGAAAAGTCCGGAATCTGTCGTTTGAAAAGGGGGAGGGGGGGGGTCCAGCGAGACTGAGATTTTTAAGGATGAAGTAAAACTACACTCATCAAACAAACTGACACTCATAAAAGAAACCCTCCAAACTATAGGAGGTAACAATCATTAATTACGATACTTAAATTAGCGAGGCATTCAGGAGGAACAAGGCTGCACAAAAGAAAAACCTTGGCCAACTTTTCATTTAAAATCTAGTAATCATCTACGAGCATAATGTTCAAAGCTACCACGCTTGGTGAGCTTTCGTCTTTGCCGAGTGCTCCGGCCTACCATAGATAGTGGACACCCTGGATCACCGCCGTCATTAGGTACCAAAATAATTTAAACGGTAACCATGGGGGGGGGGAGTTCCCCGAGGACGGCGATTATTTGCTAACGCAATGACTTGACCTCGAGTGAGCAAAATTCGCCCTTTCTGGCAAAGCCAAAAGTATGTCGCCGTCTGCATAGATGACGCAAAGATTGAACACGGCTCAGTCCTGGAATCGTTCTATATCTCTGTCAGTCAGCTCAGTCCTGGAATCGTTCTACACCTCTGTCAGTCAGCTCAGTCCTAGAATCTTTCTACATCTCTGTCAGTCAGCTCAGTCCTACCATCGTTCTATATATCTCTGTCAGTCAGCTCAGTCCTGGAATCGTTCTATATATATTTCTGTCAGTCAGCTCAGTCCTAGAATCATGCTATATATATCTCTGTCAGTCAGCTCAGTCCTGGAATCGTTCTACATCTCTGTCAGTCAGCTCAGTCCTAGCATCGTTCTATATATCTCTGTCAGTCAGCTCAGTCCTAGCATCGTTCTATATATCTCTGTCAGTCAGCTCAGTCCTGGAATCGTTCTATATATATTTCTGTCAGTCAGCTCAGTCCTAGAATCATGCTATATATATCTCTGTCAGTCAGCTCAGTCCTGGAATCGTTCTACATCTCTGTCAGTCAGCTCAGTCCTGGAATCGTTCTTTATCTCTGTCAGTCAACTCAGTCCTAGCATCGTTCTATATATCTCTGTCAGTCAGCTCAGACCTGGAATCGTTCTATATATCTCTGTCAGTCAGCTCAGACCTGGAGTCGTTCTAACCATACACGGTGATTCGAGGTACGTCCACGTACATCGCCGTCGTCTAGTCGACGTTTGTTATTCGAGACCGTTTTGGTTTGAAAGGGACAAAAATCACTACGGGATACTATTGTCTCTACTATTTACTTATAATGGGCTTACCATTTCACCGTCACCCATGACTGCTCTCAATACTGGAGCATATCCTCTGATTGAGGCTGGCAGAAACGAATAGTACCGGCATGGAAACTACACCCCCCCCCTCCCCCACGCTGATTTTGATGCCACTGTATTAATTTACTTTATAATGCCAACAATTTGATGAATGCTCGAGGGGGGGGGGAGGGCCTCCCTTAACAAACTGTGACTAATGGGGTCCTAATTTGTCTTTGATAAACTCATTAGAATGTTCTGTGCAAAAACATTTACACAGTGTGAATACCTGTCCCAGTTAACATCTAGGCAGAAATATTACCTGTAGTCATGACAGTACGACTCCTGTATGTATGTATTTTTGGGTGTAAGTATGGGTGTATGTACATATATGTAGTATGCAATCAAGACGATTAAAAGCAGCTTGCTGAGTAGAAAAAAAATTAGCTTAAACACAAAAGGAGTAAATGGTTTCATTCCTATAGGTGTGGTTTCTTAAATAAATGTTAATCTAGGCAAAATTCTATTTGATCAGCAATCTGCTACAGATGAGAGAACTTATAATACAGAACCAGGCTGTCCAAGGTGATCATGTTCAGCCTTAAGATTTAGCAATTCAGTCGCGGGGACTCCCAGTTCCGTACCGTACACTATTCTCTCCACGTTAAAAGGTATCACACCAAGGTCTTTTAAACGACTCTGTAAATGACTGATGACAAGCCCAAAAGTCCATGTTGTTGATTTTCTTGCAAACTTTGTAGTACCCGACAATGAGACGGAAAGAATGTGAAATATTCAAAAGGCACGTGGAATTTGAATGGAAGAAGATGGTAAATCATACCCTAACATAGTACAAGTGTTTGGTGGAGGTCGTTGGGACGAATATTTATGGGAGGCCAAAAGTAAAAAGCCATTCCTGGTATATATACAGTTTCAATGATGGTCGTATGATTGGGGGCCCGGCCACCGAGGATGAAACTGCTTTAAATTTTACACTAAGGGACATTCACTCCACACAGAAGTTTCGAGTGGTAGACATTCCCCCTTTGCTCAAGTTATATATATATAAGTATGAACATTTGTGACTGTGAGTGAACCCGAACTAGCACAGGCCCTAGACAGGCTACCAGGCGTGAGTCAGTCGGTCGATGCCTTAAGTCGGTCAATTCTAGTCCATAAACAGGTCCTAGAATTTATGGTACAATTGCACAAAGCTCCACATGACAGCATTTGCAAACTCTTTCGTAAAATTGTCCATGGTTCTGATTGGCTGACGTTTCATGATTTTTTTCAATTGGTCGCATAATAAATCGTACCAGAGGTCATAAGTCTTAAGCTTCGCAAGGATTTTTCCGGGTTAGATAACAGAAAGTTCTTCTTCTTGCAGAGAGTGGTAGATGAGTGGAATGACTTGCCAGAGTCATTGCTGTATGTCAGTAGTGTCAATGCCTTCAAGAATGGTGTTGATGCCTATTTTTCTGATATTGGTAGAATTTAGGGTTTTTGTGGTTCAGGATCCTTTATGAGGACATTGTCCTGTCTGATCCTTATTATCTATACTATTCTATACTATACATAGTCATGCGTAAATCAACTGTGTTGCGACAGTATTGTTATTCCCTACTGTCAGCAGCAATCCTTTTACACAGGATGGCAATACAATAGGAAACAAGCAACGTGGAAGAAGTCAACCATCAAAGAATAGGGTCATGGGAAGAATAGGGTCATGGGAAGAATAGGGTCATGGGAAGAATAGGGTCATGGGAAGAAATAGTATTCTTTGATTCAAAACAGGTGACATTCAAACAGGCAGTAAACGTTGCACGTATGGACACAACACACCCACAAAATTCATTCTAAATAACAACTTTGGCACATTTTTCGAAGGTATTTATCACCGGGAGCGTACCATGACGATGTTTCTAATCGTATCGTTTGCGGTTCAAAACCCGGGGTGAAAAACGAACGTTATCTAACATCAGTTATTTCCTTCTTTTTTTTCCAATTGCTTATTTGGGATTTACATGCATAGTTTTGGAGATTTGTGTAACGTACCATGAGTTCATACGACCTGTGCAAGGACTAGCCTTGTATACGTCTAGTCTCACTAGGCGGTGAGGTACATACGTCATGTGTCGGGTGGTCGAGTACTAGACTATAGACTCACTAGGCAGTGAGGTACATACGTCATGTGTCGGGTGGTTGAGTACTAGAGTATAGACTCACTAGGCAGTGAGAGGGTACATAAGTCATGAGTGTCGGGTGGGTGAAGACTATTTAAACACTGCAACTTGCAAGCCCCTGTGACTCTTTATTAGTACTACTACTGGTAGTACTAGTACTGCACACCCCTTTTCTTTGCAACATATGTTTTGCGAATGCCTAACAACGAACATCGGTCTAATGTAGATTTCAACCGTCTTAATAAGACTAGAGCTCTAAAAAGTTACCAACGACGACGATACCCATTGTTACTATAAAAAAAAAACGTTCCTTGTGCCTTAATTTAAATTATATAGTAGACTAGTAATACTATAGTACTAGTAGTACTAGTACATCCCACATAGGCGGCGGCTAGCGTGGTTGAAACGTTACGTTATGATACTAAGTTTAGACACGTCTTAAAGGCTACTAACTAGTATCAAATACTAATTACTATTTAACAGCCAACGGTGTTCGTTAGGACCGTCCAATCCTCCCGAGTCCCCAGCCCTAAGTTTACTTAGCAGCAGCTCATCAAAAAGTTGGAATTTGGAACGATAACGTTCCATCAACCATCACGCAGGGTCATAACCCAGTCGAATATGGTCTGTCTTACCTGTGCAAAACCCAGGCTGAATATTATGAATGGGTTGGGTTGTCCTTGTCAAAAGTTCCACATAAAATTCCAAATTTCGTTCCTGGCAGACCCCATTCATTCGATTAACCGTCGATCTCCTAAGGGTCCTAAGGTGGTTACTACAGTACTAGTACCAGTTTAGCAGTAATAATTAACATAGTTACGTTGTACTATACTAGTTCATGCTATAGACTCGTCCATGCACTACAATGCTATGGTCTCCCCGGTACGAGTCTGCGGGTGTTTACTGTGTTGACAAACTGTGTTGGCAATCAAAATTCAAATGAGTGAGGTTCAGTCCCGTTTTTGAAAACCGGAAAAGCGGTTAACCGTTACTTAACTGAGGGCGTGATCAGATCTGAAATGTAAGAAGACTTAAAACCCTCCTCCATCAGTAACAATATATATA
>JAODAG010168512.1:0-25748 GCA_027574785.1 Orphnurgus asper
AGGGTAGGGTTGCCGATCCAAGGTAAATCTTACCCTTCACCACCATAAATGTTAATCGAGATGAACCTTCCTGGGGGGGGGGAGGGGTTGCCGATCCAAGGTAAATGTTACCCTTCACCACCATAATCATTAATTGAGACGAACCTTCCTGGCGGCCGCTAGGTCGACGCTCCCCGGTAACCCCACAGAGAATGTCTGTATGGGATACCTGACGCCCAGTTCTGGAGCCGTCTTTACGGTGAGTGCGGCGACGAGACTAGAATCTAACCCACCTGCGCCCGATATAAAATAAAACATCAGTCCCCAGGAAATGAGTTGCACCTTTTTGGCGACCAGGTACGAACGAGTGTTTTCGGGGTTGCGGTTGTCCCCTTTGAAATGAATCTCGCATAATACGGAGAAACTCGGACAAAAATATCTACATGTTTCAACAGAAGAGACCGACAAATTCATCGAGCTTAGAAACAAATAACAGAAGGCCAGATGGCTTTATGGTTCCTTGGTTCCAATTAACAATAGTGAAGTTAACAATATGTAAGAGTTCTTTGATTAGATAATTGGCCTAAAAAAAAGCTTCGAATCAGTTTCCTGAACTTGGCAGTTGCCTAAAATGTTGGATGGTGAATATTATAAACATACCAATCTGTCCATGAAACGTTGAAGGGGTTATGCACATTAGCCATAGTTAACAGGATTAGCACTTAAAGGGCAGCCCCCTATGTTAATTATCATGAACCATCTTCTAACAAAGACCTCTGTCAACCTCAAATGGTGACTTCCAGCTATAACAATAGTCTTCTCAAGTTGTCACCCACTAAGGTGGACCCAAGTACCAAATATGACTATTAACTAAGCTGTTATTATCGAGGTTTTCATACTTTGACCTCTGATGACCTCAAATTACCATTTGACCTCCAGAATGGTCATTGTGCTCACTAAGGTGGACCAACAGACCATGGTTTGACCATGTGCATGTACTTTTACAGCTATCATATTCACAAGATTTCAGCCTATTTTGACCTCAACTGACCTTTAACCCTCAACGAACACAATAGGCTTTTTGTACTCACTAAAGGGGATCTACTATCCAACTAGGCAGTATATGACCAAGCTAGTTTGAAGTTTTCATTGCTTGCAAGGTTTTAGACTTTGTCATTGTCAAGAGATCTGGTCCTTCACAAAGAAGTAAAATAGTAGGGTTCTTGTAGGACTATTCATTAAGGTGAACTCGTGGGAAGGCACATCACACAACTACCAGGCAAATGTCACTGCTTGGCGAAGCTCAATCTAGTACAGCGAGGGCTGTAATCAACAAGTTCGAAGCATTCTCTGAAGCCATGGTATGTATACACATTAGCCATGGTATGTAAACACAGTAGCCATGGTATATGTAAACAAATTAGCCATGTTATGTAAACACATTAGCTATGTTAAGTTAACACATTAGCCATGGTATGTAAACAAATTAGCCATGTTATGTAAACACATTAGCCATGTTATGTAAACACATTAGCCATGTTACCATATGTAAACACATTAGCCATGGTATGTAAACAAATTAGCCATGTTATGTAAACACATTAGCCATGGTATGTAAACAAATTAGCCATGTTATGTAAATACATTAGACATGGTATATAAACACACTAGCAATGGTATTTAAATGCATTAGCCATTGTATGTAAACACACTAGCAATGGTATTTATATACATTAGCCATGGTATTTAAACATAATAGCCATGACATGTAAACACACCAGCTATTGCATTTAAAGCAGGTATATATTTTCAAATTTGTTATAACCATGATCCATGTTATAATGATATGATCCATGCCATAACCATACATTATCCATGCTATAACCATATATGATCCATCCTACAACCATGTATGGTTCATGCTCTAACAGGTATGATTCATGCTATAACAAGATATGATCCATGCCATAACCATAATATTATTATCCATGCTATAACACTAGCAACGATGATCCATTCTATAACCATATATTATCCAAGCTAAAACCATGTAAGGTCCATCCTATGACCATGTATGGGCCATGCTATAACCATATGATATATGATACATGCCATAACCATATATGGTCCATGGTATAACCATGAACCATGCTATAACAATATATGGTCCATGCTATAACCATATATGATCCATGCTTTAACCATATATGATCCATGCTATAATATTAGTAGTATATGATTCATGCTATAATAATATATGATCCATGCTAAAACCATATAGGGTCCATGTTATAACCATGTATGGTCCATGTTATAACAGGGGTATGATCCATGGTCTGAAGAGAGTGGGATCCAGGGATGTACTTCATGTGGTCAGCCAGGCTGGGATTAAAATTTGTGAATCCTACCCCTGGAGACCTACAAGTTAATCTCTTATTGTTGGGGTGGAAATTCTTTGTACGATTTTGGGGAATGTTTATCATGAAAGGTAGATTTACATAATTTATTACAATACTGGTTAAGTTAAGTTGATTGTGATTGTATTACATTATTTTGTAATTGTTTCACTAGACACTTTTTAAGCTTGTGACAGTGTCTGGGGTAGATCAGAACAAGCCCAGCATGGGTAAAGTAAGCAGTGTTGAGGAGAAAAAGAAATACAGCACTTTTGAGTTACACACCAAGCAAATTATATAAAACTTGGTGTGTTAAAAAATAAATGATGAATTAAATTTAGTTTGGAAAACAATTCACAATAAAATTTGAAGTTGGACTGTTTTGCTTTAGTGTTTCTGGGTGTTTTTATGTTCAACTGGCAAACAGTTTGCTATAACCATGATCCATGCTATAACAAGATATGATCCATGTCATAGCCATATATTATCCATGCTATAACCATTTATTATCCATGATATAACCATATGTTATCCATGCTAGAACCATATATGATCCATCCTACAATGTCCATGTTAAAACAGGTATGATCCATGCTGTAACCATGATCCATGCTATAACAAGATATGATCCATGCCATAACCATATATTATCCATGCTATAACACTACCAATGATGATCTATGCTATAACCATATATTATTCATGCTATAACCGTATATTATCCATGCTATAACTATGTATGGGCCATGCTATATATAGCCTATGGTCCATGCTATAACCATGAGCCATGTTATAGCCATCTATGGTCCATGCTATAACCATATATGATCCATGCTATAATCATATATGATCCATGCTATAATCATATATGATCCATGTTAAAACTATATACGATCCTTGTAATAGACTAACTATGATCCATGCTATAACTATATAAGATCCATGCTATAACTATATGTGGTCCCTGCTATAACCATGATCCATGTTATAACCACATACGATCAAAGCTATAACTATACATGATCCATGCTGAAATTATGATCCATGCCATAACCATATATGATCCATGCTATAACCATATAAGGATCCATGCTATAACCATTTAGTCAATGCTAGAACCATGATCCATGCTATAACAATATAATATCCATGCTATAACCAAATATGGTAATTTCTATAACCATGATCCATGTTAAAACCATAATTATGATCTATGATATAAGCATTATGTGATCCAAGCAATAATTAATATTTCATCCAAGGTATAACCAAATCTTTCAAAGCTATAACCATAGGCCTATATGGTCAAAGCTATGACCATGATCCATGTTATAACCATATATGATCTTTCCATAAACATGGGTACATTACGTATTTTCGCCCTCTTCTGGAAGTGGTCCACGGGACCACAGTTTTATGCTCAAAACTGTGGTTGTCACTCAAAGTTACCGCCCTCTGGCTGACTTGCCTCGCTCACCTCTGCCCACTACAACAGCACATCATCTGGTCTAAGTAGGTTATCAATAAGTCTCTGGAGACCTGGAGCTATGGTTGATGTGCATGCACCTCTGTGTACTGTAGGTTTGTGATATTAATCTGCGTTGTAAGCAACCCATTGCTGTTGTCAGTATAACCTATGCCTGGGAGAATAATGTTAACACCTACTTTTTCGCTTGATATTTTATTTACTTCTCAGAGGGAGACTTGGTTAACTATAATCTTCCCTGAGGCACTCTATAACATAGAATAATATTAAAACAATCAAAACAAAGATCTAGTAAGTGTAAAAACAGAAGGCAATGACAATAATATATAATTATATACTTATTAAGAAAACAAAGAATCAAAGACATATAGACAGAGGTGAAAGTTACTACAGGAAACAAAACAAAACCCCGTAAAATAAGCATATGAAACTTCGGAACTATTGATGTAGTTGACAGGATTGAAGAAAAGGGCCGACTAGATTAATGTCATATAGTGTAATATCCATCTACTTTTAAAATGTTTAATAATATGGAGATATTCAAGTCTGACGAATGGCATGGACAATGGGAGCCGACCCTGTATGGGTAAAAGATATGGATGATGGCAGTAGCGAATGAGGCAATGGTTCTGAAGGACAATACTTATTGAGTTTTGAAGCCGGTTAAGCTTACAGTATGTGTCATGATCATAAGTGAATGTGTTAGTAATTTCAAGCCTAGTAGGTCAGTGTTAGTTTTGTATAGCAGAATTACCCTAGTATAGTACACTACGCTATAGGCTGAGCATGGGGTCCTAACATTAGCATAAAATAATGTTAAAGTATTCAAATAATTAAGAGGAAACAATCGTGGCGTTGTTCCTATCGTGCGATAACAACTTAACTCGATATCCAGAACGTAACCCGAAAGTGGCCCGAATTTCGTATATACATCCGATTGACTCGGAGCTGTTCTGTTTTGAGCTAAAACTTGCCCATGTTGCATGCGTACTATACAACAAGGCACTATAACACATTACGTCCGTTACAAGAAAAATATATCTATATAGTTCTGAACTCCGAATCATTAAAACTGCATAAACTTTATAGCCCTATATTATATTATATTATACTAGTTGTTGCAGTATGGCTGGTACAAAAACATCATGATGTATCATAATTGTTGTGTATGGCTGAGTAATGCGTAGTACTAGTAGTAGTACTACTACTAGTTCTGTAGTATAGTAAGTTATTGTTTTTTATTTATTTACGACCATACCTTAACTTCTTGAGTCTTAACTCCAGTATTGTTATCAACTTGAGTATATCCATTATTATTATATCCAAGATAGTACTGAAATTGAAGTAAGTTGGAAAGAGAAGTTGATTCACTACAGCTGTTCCTATATCAGTAAAATAAAGTAAACAGTAAAATAAGTTCCAGCACAGGTAATATTGTCAGTGAAGTGGTCCTTAGGGAGTAGACTTTCAGCCATTAAAGCTATTTTGTTGTTATTAGCAAGGCAACAGAATTGGCTCTCTGGTGAATCTTGATAAATCAGCGATTATAAACACCCAGGCTGGTGACTATAGCTGTTCAGTGTTAGTTTATACAGGGAGCTCCATGTCATCACAATGATACTGTTGTGATGTTATATATGATAGATATTGTACCGTACATATCCTTACGCAGTGTAGCACTCGTAATGATATTAGGGCAGTTTACTGCACCCCATCTTGGACACCATGCATACATTTGGGTGGCGGGTGCTACTAGTATGAAAAGGGAATGTTTAGAAAGTTAGGATTACTTCATATATGTTATGATGTAATGCGGTAATGTATAGTATTAAGTGAAATGAATTAAATTCATGTTTGTAACTGATGATTGGGTCTGGTCATAGTTATTGTATCCTCATATTTATGCTATCATGGATATATAGCAATGACTTATTTATTCTATTCTCTCTATTCGAAACATTAGTCATGTAAGCATCAAATAGGCTTGTATAGCGACTTGTCATTAATTTAAAAATACACCTCTCCACCATGATTCTGTTACCTCCACTATTATTGGTTCAATTTAGTATTCCCCAAGGCTCCGCACGGCCCCAACTTGGCAAAATCCTGCACTACCTACTACTGTAAGCCACAAGTTGTGTAGCCATAATTGTGTACTAATTCACCCGTGCCGAAAAGGGTCACTGCATATAAAAGCCCTGTAATATCGTGTTATATTGCATATATATGCTCGTATGTTATAACACTCTAACACATGTTAAAAATTTCTGCTTACGGTTGCCACCTTGTGTTAAAGGTTTGATTGCTTGCTCTTTTCTCAAACGACAGAACAATTGAGTCTGTGTAAATACAGTGAGAACGCTAGAAAAGCAACCCACCAGACCGATAGAGTATGCAGCAATATCGTCAGCGATCTTTGGGTTTCCCCATATTTCTCCATATCTCTCGTAAACTCCTCGTTCCAGAGCAGAAAGATGAACATTAAGCTATACTTTTGCGGTTCCTTATAGTTGTCACGTTCAACACATCCCCTACTATAGCTCCCCATATTGCTATTTTAACACAAGTGGCTTTCAAAAGCGACTCGAATTTAACATGTGTTGAAACACAGAGGCATATATATACTTAACACCGTTCATTTAAATAGCATGTTAAAGTAGGAGAGGCTTTTGGCACGGGTGACTAATTAAGCAATCAAACGGTAAGACATGCTACAGGTACGCATATTATTACGATGAGATACAAGTTACAAGAGTATGAAGAAACTGCAAAATATATTTGTCATAGGTTGCTGAAAAAAATTGTTATCTTATTTTCCAAGTACTCGGTCAGAAGGTCCAAAAAGTTTTTTCAGATTAGACAGTTTGAATGACATGACTCAATACGTGAAGATCGTATCGATATGAAAAAGGTACTATCGTGCTGTATTTATCATTTTCGATTCTACCGGAGTCGATGTTTTTGAAAATTCAATTTTACTTCAAAGTGCACTGTTTAGTGGTTCAATTTTGAAAATTGTTCAAATGTCATGAATTTAACACAAAAAGATATATTTTGTAATAACAATACATTTTCGCTGGTTGTCGTTATCTACTTCCGGTAAGAGCCCAACATGGGTGAATTACTGGAACGTTATGTATCGCCGCCATTTTGTCTAAGCAAAATATACGATGACACTTGACACACTTACAAATATAGCCTATGTAGGATATTTTCGGTTCCCAAACATAAACTTCGTAATTCTCTTAACAAAGATTGACCGCATCCTCAAAAAACAATATGGCGGAAATACGAAAATCGCAGTGTTTGTAAATATTTCTTTAAAGATTTTATCTAATAACTACCGAACCAGAACTACAGAACTATGGTAAGTAGTACCTACCTCCACACTATAGACCAGGAGTTCTTAAGCTACGGCCCGCGGGCCAAGGCCGGCCCGCCGGACGATCCCGTCCGGCCCGCGAACAATTTTCATGTCGAAAAAAATTGGGGATCTAGCTTTGAACAGAGCCGTGATTAAACTTTACAACCGACGCGATAAGAGCTCATAATCTATTTTTAGTACAGGCTATTTCTTAACGTGTAAGCTGTCAATCAACAGCGCCAGTTATTTTGTCGGCGCATTACTAGCACGCGATATCGTTTTGCGTTTTATCTTTTTTACACGTCGATGTGTTTACTGTCTGTTTCCTGTTCGGATATCCTGATTCTCCGCACTTAACTGGTCATTTTAGCCATAACCATGGCAGCGAAAAGACGCAAAGTTGTTGTAGACCTGCAAGAAGACGTCACTGTTGTCCAAGAGAGACCAATGCAAGATGTAAAGAGCTTCTGGAAGAATGTCAAAAGTGTACCAACATTGAAGAAACTTTTGGAGAAGAGGGGGAGATATTTCATCATGTAGTAGTTCTGAGTTTAAAAAAAAATGTAACATACTGGCATGTACATGGTTTGCAATAACAACATTATGTAGATTCCAACTGATAATGTTGTCATGTTTGCTCTTACCTGAAAGAAGGCACCCTATTCGCCTACGAGATATCATACGTTTTCTCACAGCCTCGCCCAGGATTGTTCGGATATTTTGGTAAATATCGTCACCTGTTAACGACGTAGGAGAGGGTTGCTCCATGAACTCCTTAAAATATACCACTCATCAGATGCAAGGTTCAATGGACAGGAAGGGGGAGGGGGTGGGGGTATGTCATCATTTTGCCGGATCACCTTTACTCTTTCCAATAGTTTCCCTGAACCCCCTATAAGCAATTATGCATTCTGACGACAACAAAAAAGAGATCATTCCTTGCAGCGTTTTAATAGAAAAAGTTTGATGTTTTGTGCAAGATTCTCCAGCTGATTTGATAAAGGCATTTTAATTGGAGGGGAATTGGGGGGTATAACCAACTTTCATGACGGTTCAAATATTTCTTATATTAATAATATTTCTTATATAATAATATTTCTTATATAATTCTTGTTTTGTAGCATGCCAGTCTAATGTACATTTCAATCTCTAGGTTATCACATGCTGAAAGAAATCTAAGATGCGGTCAAGATTGGGACACGGGTGTGCGCATTGCGTTAGGACAGAGGATTTGAACAAAATAAGTCCTTGGTTAATTAAACTATTCAAGAATATTGACAATTTCTCTTTGATTTCACACTTTAACTTAAAGGGCATTTGCGCGTAATCGAACGTAGCTTATGCTAAATGAAACATGATAAATAATAACAAGTACCGTACCTAGCGCAGGGTTTTCCTGCAGCTGCAACCATCTCGGCCTATCCGCAAAGTGGTGGAATTTAACGGCCGACTCGAAAGCGACAGATTCATCCTCCGCCAGACTGAAAATTTCCACCGTTCCCGGTTCTAGTTCCTCGATTGAATCCCCAGAGTCGTGAGTTTGGAAGTGGGGTACCAACCCTGTCAATTATTAAAAAGCAAACCCACTGTAAATGGTAGTATTAAAGAATAACTAATAAGCAGCAAATCTCATTCTTTCCGTGATAAATACGAGATGAAGATTAGTCGTGTCGCGTAGCAGCCCTATATCTATAATTATTTCTTTCTTGGGAGACATGTAGAACCCAGAGGATAACTTGCCGAGTTGAAATTTGATTATTAGAACCGTGAGTTAACACACAACTCCCGAGTTGGCATTTCTGCAATCCTGTGGGTAATAACAATGCTGAAGGAATTGGTGAGGGAATCTTATCTCCCACAAAAAATTGTCACAAGTCATAACAATCTCAGTCCCTGACCTTGGCAGCCAGTCTTTGCCAAGGCAACTCAAATGGTCAGTGAAAGTATATCCAGTGTTTTTGTTATCTCTTTCTAGCTATTGGACAAGAAGTGATCTACTGTGGGAAATTTCATCTACAAATAAATCCAAAAAGAGAATTTTGGGAAGAGGCAACCAAAAATGCAGCACATTTTACAGGTGGGTGGGTGGAAGCATAACACGGGTCAATTTTGTTTTGTACCTTGCGCTCTGTGGGCAGAATATAACTTTTGCAAAAGGGTATTTGATATTCCATCGATATTTGCGTTTATTCACTCTCTAACCTTCAAAACTATATAACAGATCAGTTCTTTGTCAGCCTATGTTATCCGTGACGAATGTATGCTCAGCAATATTCCAGACATAGCTCTTCATAACAGAAACTGGTTAGTGCCAACCAACTCCAATAATTTGGCAGAAATGGCTGACAATCTTTACATTCATTAAATCTTGGTAATTGAGGTCTTCCAGGGTATTCTTGGAATTTACCCACAACTAAAAATTGTGGTAAGCTCCATACTGTCACTAACACTGTATATGGTAGCTCCATACACTCACAAATATGTGGTAGCTCCATACTCTCAATGTGGTTATAGCATGAAGTATGAAAGTCATGATCACCTTTGATCTCCGAACAAATGTCCAGTCTGTTTGAGTGGAGGTACTTGTAGAGTGGTTTGATGCCGACTGTGTCTCTACCGAGATAAATCTGAAAATAAAACCAAAATATGGAACAGCATTGAGGTTCTGAATAACATTATAGGCATAATGCATTCATAATGCATTTCTCCTTCCAATAAAGATATCGAGTGATTTCAGACCAAAACCCACCCAACTACAAATCAAATATTCAAATAATCTCAGTTTATGTTATGTCTACAGTCTGTCAATAGTACCATAACATTCTCTATTCTATTCATTTGTCGTAGCTGATATCATCACTCCCCAAAATTCCTGAGCAATGGGAAAACTCAGGAAAATCACTGGCCCGAATTCGGGCAGGAACTCCGTGTTGTCAGCATATTTCCCAAATGAATATAAAAAAATTGTTTGAAATTCAGGATACTATCAACACACAAGTCTGGGATTGCTATATGGTATGGACAGTGGCATAGCGAGTGGGGGGGGGGGGTATGCCACACACCCCTGGCCAACTGTTAGTTATATTCGGCAAATCTCTGCAGCTTCGACATATCGCCAAGTCACTTTGGCAATGTGTTCAAACACACATGCTGACTTGACTGCATAAGGTTCCAATGGAAAAAGGCACATACCAATCTGCCTTATATCAGGCCTACAACTGTCTTCACCACTATAAGAAACTTTAGCGTATTGAGGACACCACCAGCATATTATAGTGTACAAATATTTGATACTGCGGTCAAAAGTAACGTTTACTTTAATTTCCTCCTGACCCGTCATTAAAGGGATAATTATGAAGAATAATACTACAGGTCTTGTCATCAGTCAGACAGGCAACCTCTGCGAGAGTGTGGCCTAGCAGTGAGAGCGTCTACTTCCTAGCCCGAAGGCTCAATCTCCAGGCACGACTTGTTCAGTACAGCTGCTTTGCAGCGTGTGGTGATAAGTTCGTAACTTTGCTCAGCTGCAGTGCAGTGGAGATTGACAGGTTGCTCTCACTTGGGAAGATGAAGGTACAAGGCACTCACGTCTGTCGGTTGGGGACTGTTAAACGGCAGCCCCGGGGGCAGGATGGGGCAGATGGATAAATGCCTTAATTTAAAGTCGTTAACTACATCATTTAACTAATTGAAAATGAGAAGGTTGTTAAGGCTGGTGTTCATCCACAATAAACACGGACAGGGTTTCCTATGTGAGCCTATGAGGTTTCCCAACCCCTAACAATACCGGTATTGAAAACTCAAATTATGGATGTCATGCAGAATAGTCAAGATACGTACCTTCCGTCTCTCCGTATCGAAAAGACAGAATGCAAACATTCCGTCTAACATAGCAGCAGCATATTCTATTCCCATCTTCTCGTAAAGATGCAAGATGCACTCTCCGTCAGAATCACTCTCAGAAGAGAAGAGATACATATCCAGAATCTAACGATAAGAAGCAAACAGCAAAGTAACTGATCAATCACTCCAAGAGAGGTTGATCCCAGTGGCAATCAATTAAAAGTGTACATAACAGTACGGTAGAGCAATTCCAAACATACCCTGGATTTTACAAATATGACACAATAAATCCTTTTTAAAAGCATGTCCCTTACCACTTTCGTTTTTGGTCGATGGATTTTTTAATTAATTTTTGACTCTTTCTTAGTACTAATCTGTGTTCAACAGAAGTTTTTTTTTAAAGTTTATCGACTGCCTTTCTTTAATGCATCGTCCGGTGAATTAAATACCACCCCACTTTCCGCTTTCCAAATTCGCCAATAAAAATTTTACCTTCTTATAATTGTAGATTTCTCCGTTGAATATGAGCATCAGATGAGGGTACTGGGATAATCGCAGGGGCTGCATACACCGTGAATTACCCATGATAGCCAGGTGGTGGAAGCCCATGGCACATCTCTTGAAGCCGTGAAGTACCTCAAAACGGAAAGCATCTGGTCCACGGTGGCTGACCTTAAGCGCCGCTTCCACCAGAGAATCGATGGCCCCGTCGAAACCAAACGATGCCCAGATGCCACACATGGTCTGCGGAAATAATGATTGTTACGCACGTAAGTTACGCTGAAAAGTACAGTTTCTCTTCCCAACCCAAAGTGAGTTCAGACACAAGAGAAATCGCAGTTAATATACCTAAACCCGTATTTGAAGTTGCTATCTGGGGAAGATGAATTTCCACAATAAAATGTTACTGATGATGATGTGTTTGTTTATTTATTTTTATTGTACTCTTTAATGTAAATTTGCAGAGCTTAGGATGTAGACATTGTAAAGACAATTATGTATATGGTCGTTATTATTATTGATTAGTTGAAATTTCACTCTCAAGTTAAAATATGTTCTCCGTTGGATACGAGTTCCCATAGATTTATATCACTATGGACAAGTTACTAGCACTTATAACTTTCAACTAGATACTACACATTTCTAGTAGGAGTAATGTGATGTTGGTGAAGGACGGTACCACTTACAGTACCGTAGTAATTAATCTATAATTAATTCCCCGATCTTCCAAATCCTCTCTCCAATACAGTTCAATAATTCCTCTATGATACCGTACGTGTTCACCCCCAATCTAACGGAACTAAAAACTACCCACCGATGATACTGGTAATCTCAACTACCTTCCTCTCTCATGTTCACACACCTGTGTGACTGATTCCTTGGTCACATCCCCTGAGAGCGAAGCAGCAAAACCATTGTTTATCTACTGTTTACTTCATGCTGATTCAGGACCAGCCCTATTTACTTAACGAGAGGATTATCTGGTAAGATTGGGCAGAGGAAAACCACAATTTCGTGCATTCATGCGTGAATTGTACCAAGGCATATTGGGGACTGTATATAGATGCTGTAGTGCTAACTGAATGCAAAGGGAATTGTACAGGCCATGATCAGTAGTTAATGTGTCATAACTGCTGCTTTTTTTTACTAGGTGTGATAACCTTTATCATAAACTGGGAATGGGCAGGTCAGGTTAAATTTGCTGCATCGCTCTAAGGGCTGTTGTGCCCCAATGAATTGCTGGGGTTCTCCTTTGTCTACAAGACCAACTGCTGTTATTGACAATAAACCTTCAATAACTATTCTCTTAACCACAGCCTCATACACTAGCTGTGAGCATGCTTCGGTGTATAGTTAATATGAAGTAGTCCAATAAGCAAAGTACCCAATTTGTCACACTGGAGTGAACACAATTGTGTTCACTCAGGTACATAGTTATATATCAACTGAGCAGATAGTTTATAGTAAGCAGAGTAAGGATAAATAGAACAATATTAACGGTATGGTGCAGTGCATAGGAAACAGAGAATAATTAGATAATTACTGTGAGAATAATCATAAAATATGTAATCACTGGCAGCAGGCCTGCTGCTGGTGAGAGGTTCTTGCTATAAACTAGCTATTATGTCAGTCAGCACCCAGCAAAATTGGTAAGACCATATAGGCTGTACAAATGCATGCACGGTAGTAACAACATGCTAAAAATACAAATATAGGGCCTATGGGTTACTAGAAAATCCAATATGTGGGATTCTGCGCTTCCCAAATGGGAAAATAGATAATTACATATGAGGGGCTGGCCCTGATACCAGGGGACGAGGCAAATGATGGTATGTACTTAATGTAACTGGACCATGTCAAACATAGTATATGTACAAGCGTGTGGCCTAATTCCCAAACATACACTTTGTATACTTACTACACTATTTGAGTTGATGGCAAAACAAGCTAGCTGGACCGTACGGATATTATATCGACCGGGCAAGGACATTAAAGCGAACTTGAAATTAGCCTAGTTTATCGATCCATTGACCGACGCAAAGCAGAGCTTGATTTCAAAGCCTAGCATGCATTGTTTAAAATTTTCACTATGAGCACTGATCACTAAGACATATCCGCGGCCGTCAATGAAACAGTTTTCATTTCCTTCTAGCTTCGCTTTATAGACACGGGGAATGTTATTTTCAAGTTTTTTGTTTGTTTGACATATACCCAGTAGGTTATTTAGTGCCAGAAATACGAAAAACTATCGGGACACGATCGACTGATATTTCGTGTAACGCTGCTGTTATTAACTCCAACTCGAACTGCAGGCCAAGCCAGTTCCAAGTTCAGGGAATATTAATAATCACGTCGTTGGTCACCGATGAGGCGCAAAATGTGGTTGAGCCAAACTTACCCTCGATATATAAGCTGATTCCTCAAGAGTGGTCCGTTAATTAACCTACCCGGTCCTGCAGACTTCGCCAGATGGCCGGTGAGTTCCAACCCTCTGGTTCAAGATTTATATTTCCTCGTAATGGCCGACGAGCTCCGTCGCTGGCAGACGGGACGAGTGGAATCGCTTGTCAAATATAAACCGGTATTCACACCGCTATACTTGTGGTGAAAATATTTGAATTTGATTGGTCTGCCCGCAACAACGCCATTAAAACCTGGCAAACCCTCACAGGGGAACGAATATCACACTTTTAGTTCAATTAAGATAGAACTAGACGGGCTATGATCATCATATAATAGTTAATTCAGCACCCTTGCAGACAGCGTTCTCCACACTCTGCTCCAATCCTCTTTTTACTAGTTCTAAGACATCCCGCCCCTGCAGCTCTCAACGCTGCACTTTTTCCACCACATGACCTACCTAACTAGGGGTAAAAATCTATGTGAACCAATGCATTTGTATGTTCACGGCTCTCAAACATTCATAACTCATCTCAACAGTACCCACATATTCTGGACTCTATCTCTTATCCGGTGAAGTGTCTTTACACATGACCAGCTGAAGCACCCTTCGAGGTGGAAGCGTAGCAGCAGTCAATTAGTAGTAGGTATAAATCTCAGCCTCCTGGCTTCAGCCCGGTATCTCGGCAGTACCCCATAGGCGTACAGTGAATAATGGAACAAATTAGATAAAAACTTAGGTCATGAAAAATGAACAAACATAAAAAGGTGATAATTAGGTCAAATTTGCATAAAAAAGGTGATAATTAGGTCAAATTTGACCTATTTTATCCCAAAAACAAGACTGCATTTTTGCAAAAATAATTTTGGTTGTCACAATGTGCCCGAATTTACCAATCACTTTTGCCCGAATCATATGACCCCCATGCTTCGTATGCCTATGGCAGTACCTACCTTATCCGGTCACGTGTTTTTACACGTGCCCAGCTGAAGGACCCCCTCGGGGTGAAAGCATAACACGAGTCAACTACTAGTAACATTATAGTAAACAGCTGTTGTACTTCATGACAATACATCTCATATGTAGTACTCCTCAGAATTGCTGCTCAGCTACTTTTGGCAAAGATTGTGTAGTATCTGAGAAGTGGGTCAGTTGGCTATTGAAGCCGTGGGCATACGCTGCCGTTGTTTGGTTTAGATACCAGGCTGGGAGGATTTTCTTTAAAAACCAGGCTTCTCGGCCTCAGTTTTGGCTAAGTTCATGTGGTGTTAAGGACGGCTCGCAACTGGTTAATGGTGGCAACCCGCCCAATGATCTTTAGCAGTCCAATCGATATACGACTGGGGGCTGTGAAGTGGGTCAGTTGGCTTTTGAAGCTGTGGCATATGCTGCCGTTGTTTGGTTTAGATCAAGTTCTTTCTGAGGATCGTTTTCTTTAGGCTACGTGGAATGATGTAGCCTTACTCCATAAGACAAATACCTTATTGTGATTGCTTGCAAACCATACTTGTTGATCCAATTAACGGTTTAGATCGAATGGACTTCATTTACCGACTGATTGTAATGCCAATCGCTAAACCAGACTCACCCGTCACGTGTACGCGGGACAAAATGCACATTGTAAATGCATGTAGGCTACGGCACATTGTCCTACAGTCTAGCCTACGGCACAGACTTGACTAAGCTAGATCGTACGATAAACTAAAGTACGATAAACAGCAGTACTACATTCCCCATGTCACTTGTTGATGTGGTATTCCAGAAAAAAAACTTGTATACGGTTTTCAATTAGAACTGAGTGTTCATGAATGAAAAAATCAAAACAATAAACTGAAGGTTTTCTCGCAAAATCCGTGGAATTTGCTTCAAAACCAAGTCATTTACCACATCCCGGCGAGTTTTTAATTCCAATCTGTAATTTGTTACTTTCCGTGCACAATTACATTGATGTAGTATATTTAAATAAAGCAAAACATCGCGGGGTAACACATTTTAATCGGAATGTCGGATAAAGTAGCACTCACACTCAGGTCGCTGGATCTGCACTCGGGCTACGTACGTCCTTGTGCATCGCTGGTGGTAATACCCGATCGTGCATTATCCTGTGCGGATAACCTACGATGACCATTGGCTAATTTAATTACCACCAACCCTTTTATCACCAACTAGTATTATTGCATTATCCAATAAAAATAATAAATATCACTTCGTGGGGCTAGCTGTTAATGATTGTAGAGATAAATAGCTAATTACCAATGATTTGTGGTATAAAATAAGCTCGCGATACTCTTTCTGTTTGGACCGCCATTGATGAGAGGGTTTGTCACTGTGTATTATGGTAGTGGTACTAACAGCATCTACCTTGAGATGTTAATAACAGCTCCCTGTACCTGTCATACTCGGCAAACTGAGGAAAATTTGTTGCTGAGGGGCTTCCATCTAGATTTGATAACCCACACAATTTCCAACTATTCCACTATTTCAAATGTTACCTTTTAAAGATTAATTATTTTCACGTGTGCATGGGATTGTGTTTAGATATTGCAATGATATTTGTTACTAACTGCATTAGCCAATGTAATTAACACGATGTGAAGTCAGACTGGACAATCCTTTTGTACTCGTGATACCAATGATTGTTCTTTTTATAATGCGCACCACAAGAACAATGCACTAATATGACGTGACCAAGTCAGACTGGACATTCCTTTTGTACTCATAATACCAATGATTGTTCTTTTCATACTGTGCACAACAGAACAATGACCTGAGTCAGACTGGACAATCCTTTTGTACACCAATGATTGTTCTTTCGTGCACCACAGAACAATACACTAATACAATGTGACCCTAGACAGACTGTACAATCCTTTTGTACACTTTATACCAATGATTGGTCTTTTCGTAATGCGCACAACAGAACAATGCATTAATACAACGTGACCTAAGTCAGACTGGACAATCCTTTTGTACACCAATGATTGTTCTTTCGTGCACCACAGAACAATACACTAATACAATGTGACCCTAGACAGACTGTACAATCCTTTTGTACACTTTATACCAATGATTGGTCTTTTCGTAATGCGCACAACAGAACAATGCATTAATACAACGTGACCTAAGTCAGACTGGACAATCCTTTTGTACTCATAATACCAATGATTGTTCTTTTCATAATGCGCACCACAAGAACAATGCACAGAAAATTACTTCCTAGTAATTACTGGTACAACTTCTAGCGCAACTGTCGCCTCTCATATAGATCAAATGTACACGTCTCTGCTCTTTTCAAAAGAGCCTTAAAATTTGAGCTCATTTGTAGTTATATTGATCATAACTATTTTCCAGTCGTCTGATGTATATCACTGTGGAAAGAGACTGTCTTTTCATAAGTTAATGGTCAATTATCTTTACTTTTCTGGTCTTTTCTTCTCCAGTTTTGTCCCCATTGTCACTAGCTCCATTAAACAGCTTGTTACGACTCAAAGTTTTAAAAGGTTCCATTAGTAACCTAAGGTTTTTTTTCAGCGTTGGTGCATAGACCAACTTTATCGGTGTTAACCCACCACCTTCTGTTTCAACGTTTTGGCTTCATACGTGGCTTGATCAAACAACTGTTGATACAACCTTATTGCATTTCCCGATCTGCCGTTCAATTTATATGGCTCTGGCCTCGGGCAGTCGAGGTGCTCACGACTGGCGAGGTACGAATTCTTTCTCTTTTTGAGTCGTCCTCTCTTTAAATTTTGGTGAACTCTATCGCACACAAAACATTCAAACCCGGTAATAGCGTTCATCCTCGTGAAATCGTTGACTCCCCACCCTCTGGTCTGGATGTTTTCTTTCAACCTCTCATTGTCCACACTGCCTCTCCTGAACGCCAAGTACTTTTCGTACTCTGAGTCATTTTCCATCAAAAATTTTAAGTATTTTGCCAGTTCTTCCGGGTCTGCAAAATCGTCGACAAGAATGGCGGAACGATTGTCGGGAAGCCAGTCTCTCACGGAGGGCGAGCCTCTGTAGATTGGCACGGAGCCGAGGGCCAAAGGTCGCCAGAGCTTCTCGGTGATGTAATCGTCACAAATGGCATTTTCGATCGATAAAGTGAACCTGTAACGAGCCAGGATTTGATACAGCTCCTCGTCGTCCATCATTAACGGATCGCGCAGCCTCAGAGGCAGGTCCTTGTTGTGGAGGCATTTGCCGTAGCAGTCGATCTCGATGTGCTTACTCAGCTCCGCGACGAAGGTGTCCCGATCTGACGGAGGGTCGCAATCCGAGTGGATGTAGACCACAGCCGCAAGCCCAGCTCTCTTCTTCATTTCTAGCGGTACGAAGAATTCCTCGCTTGATAATGCCTCCAGTTCCTTTAAATACTGACTGGTCAGAGGGTAATGTGAGGTCCTCTGGAAGGTGGCCGTATGATTGAAGAGGGTGATCACATCCTCCTGGGCCAGCATGTAGTTGTTCTTGGGCGATTCTTCGTGGTATAAGCCCCACTCGTGGAAAGCCTCGCGCGGCAGCGGTAAATCGTCCTTGTCAAAATCCGTTCCGTAAAACATGAACACTTTGGTCCGTGGGTGATATCGAAGGTGACGATCCGTTGTGAAGAGGCACTTCGCTTCTCCGCCACAGCTCTTCAGCTTGCCACGTTCACCGGTCAGGGGATTCCACCAAAGGATTATGGGATACCTGATGTTTAGCTTTGATATATTAGAGTTTAGTCCAAGATTATCCTTGTCTGGCCATCCTGTAAAGAAACAGGTAAAGTGCATACAGTATATACATCATGGATTCCCCACAATATAAATGAATGCAGTAGTATACCATATAACCTTTTGGGCTTCATGTTAACACTTTAAATTTGTGGTAATGTTCACATTAAGACTAACGCTTGTGGTAAAGTCTACAAGAAAAACTGTTTACGGAAAAGTTAACAAACCAGACAAAAACAGACATCAAATAAATAAAGTGGTTTGATGAACATTTTACCTGGCAACACCATATTAATTGTATTTGTAATAAAATATCAAAGATTTGGAGATTATTAACAGATACAGATTTTGTTTACCCACAAATGTCTTACCATTTATAATGCCATTATTAGTTACCATATCTTACTTATTGCAACATTGCTTACGGCAACACCTCTCCAGCTCATCTGTAAAAAAAAATTCTCAAGCAAAAAACAGCATTGCGCTTCATGACATTGTCATATTACACTCTTTCCAGCAATTTCAATTTTTTAAAAACTGAACACTCTTAAGGTATATATATGATATGTTTGTTTATCAATATAATTATCAAGGACCTATTACCGAAATGTTTCAACTAGCTTTTCAAACATCGAACATCTATCCACTCTCGTTATACAAGAAAGAATGATTTTTCAAACATTCCCTTTCACCGTTTAACCTCATCCCAACATTGGATTGTTATTCCGGAGAACAAATTTGGAACTCGCTTGATAATACACTAAAAAATGTTAATACAAAATAATATTTAAATAAAATGGTAAAAACAACTATCATATCTGAATACAATGAAGCCTGAATACAATGAGAGGGAGTGGGCCGGGTGGTTTTGTGTGGTTTTTGTGTTTATTATGTGTGCATATTTATTAATTATAAAAGTGTTTATTTTCTACATTTCAATATTTCTTCATTAGATGTTTCCATCCCACAAGTCTTCTTTTAGACTTTCTTTAGAATCTCATCTATCGTCATGCTCCAATTTCAATTGATGTATTTAA
The DNA here is from genome assembly GCA_027574785.1 of Orphnurgus asper. Lineage (NCBI taxonomy): Eukaryota > Metazoa > Echinodermata > Holothuroidea > Elasipodida > Deimatidae > Orphnurgus > Orphnurgus asper. Next base: position 19,726 of record JAODAG010168512.1, read on the forward strand.
TATTGTTTACTTTGTTAGTATTCTATATTCCATATTTCATTGTGTAAAAATTTCATTTTGTATATTATTGCTTCTGAGCTATTGATAGAAAAAAATATTTTACTCACCCCAAAAAAAGAAGAAGAATAAATGGCTATCAAAGGACAGTCCTGAGCACTGGGAAAACCTGCATCTGTGCCTTCTTACAAACTTCTGCCATAAATTGCACCACTCAAATATTGTTTAAATTCTTCAAAACTGAGGTGCGCCCGCCGCCTACTAATATTTGCGTTAAGTGGTTGATGAGCGTCATGCAACCTTTCCATTGGTTTGTTCATATGTATTATACTATGGGGAAAACTGAGGGGAAATATTTGCAACTGCAGCGATAACTTAAATTACGAGTTCAGTAATCACAGCAACTGAATCACAGCTGAAGGAATACACGTAGGCCTCATAAGCAAAGTTGGAAACATCCTGCACTGAATTCTGTGCCATCTCACCTACTTGCGGCCTAAATTAGCTCAAAAGTTGATGGTTCCATCCCCAGGCATGACCAGTTCACCACAGCAGCCTTGCAGTGGTGAAGAGTTCTATCCTCCATGGTGTTTGGCGGTTCGGTTTGATTTACATTGGGCGGGTTTCATTAGTGTTGCAATAACTTTGCTCAGAACAGTTGCAGTAGAGTGGTGATAAACATGTTGCTCTCACTTCCCTCTGACTTTGAGGAAGTGGTCAAAAATCGAGGTACACTCATGTCCGTCGGATTGGGACGTTATATGGTGACCCCAGGAGAGGGATGGTTTACATGCCTGCCTCATAACTTCTGAATATTGGTCGAAAAGAGAAGGCTTGTTAAAGCTGGTGTTCATCCATGACCACTGTATGGACAGGGTTTCACTTTGAGACTCTAAGGCATACTTACCCTATGTATATACTAAACTAAACTAACCTTCTTTAGTTTAGATAGGGTTTCATTTTGAGACTCTGAGGCTTACTTACCCTATGTATATACTAAACTAAACTAACCTTCTTTAGATAATGCATCTTCGTAGTCGACATCTTCTACCAGATACTGTGATTCTAGAAGTGACAACACTGTTTGATCATCATCTGGCAAAAACTGAATGAGAGAACATAGAGCCTGACTAAATGATGTATCCTTGCATATGATATACTGTATTGTGGTTATCCAACAATTAGTTAGTTTAGTTTAGTATAATAACAAAAGGGTCAGGAAGGACAAGTGTCCTTTAAAGAGATGCAAGAATTGAAACCACAGAAACCCAACAGACCTCAAAGTCATGATCAAGAAAATTCTTAAAGGTATGGACACTTTTATAGACACTACGACCCGAATCAGGCGGACTTTTCCACTCATCCACAACTCTCCGAGAGAAGAAATGATTTCTTACATCTAACCTACCTTGCACCTTCTGAAGCTTGAAACAGTGCATGGCCTCATTCGACTCAGAACTCTTAAAAACATATCAAAGCCAAGTTGTGATGAGCAATTTTAAATACTTGAAGTAGATCATCACAAAGTCGTCTAAGCTCAAGAGACGTTAAATTAAGATATGACTTTGACTATACGAAAGACCACTCCAAAAGACCCTATCCACCACTAGTATCCTCATGACGATATTTGAAATTTTGCCTAATCATTCCTAAAATCCAGTCACACTTCCTAGCTGCATCAGTATCATGCCTTGACTGCTGGCAAGTTCAAGTGAAGGCTTTGCAGAAGATTCTTACCATCAAGATTATAATGAATTCCCATGACCAATATGCATGACCACCTTACACTTGCCAACACTAGTAGCTTTACCAACAGTTGAACTCATTCAACATTCACAAAAGGGTTTCAGAATTTGGAGTTTCTTTAAAGCCTCGTGAACAATAATTGATAACCAATGTACCCAAGTTGTCCTGGATACACTTTAAACTCTATACGACCAAACAGCATGACTGTTTCCTCCCTAGTAGTACTCGAATGGAAATAGGTGACACATAAAATAATAAACCAACAAATGATTAAACTTTTGTTTAAATTAATGAAAGGTATGATTAGTAAGGTATGTACTGTCTGTACCAGAGGGCCAAGCTCCTTACTGTATTGTACCAGTACTACTAGTAATCATAGTATAACTTAGTTAGTATTGAAGAGTAAATTAAGTTCAGTAATTTACCTTGAAAAGGATGTACACTGCAGTACAGAATAAGATCACGACAGCTGCACTGTAAGGCAGCAAATGCCTCTTAGCCATGTCTCTTTGCACATTTCAAGTATAGTTTAAACATCTTTAAACAGTAATTATTATTAATTATATCATCTAAATAGATGGATTCAGATAAAAAATGATTAGTCCAATAATTTTAACTGTTCGGCTTTATGACTCGAGCCTAGTTTTTTGTGAATTTAGAGTGACCATAACTGTATCACTAAATTATACTAAACTTTGCCGATGAGGTCAACGTGCAATACACGAGTGAGCAAATCTGCTATGTGCTAAATTAGCTGAAAATAATGGTCAACGTTAACCTTCTCCGCGCTTTGACTCTATCTGAAATAGAACCAAGACTTAAGACTTCAAAATCGTGACAGATCTAGTACCAGGGGCACTCCTGTCATCCTTGTCGTTACAAACAAGGACGCAAAACACCGTCGAGAATGTTATCCACCTTCGTCAGCATCCAATTACGCCGAGTAATTGTTGGAAAGTAAGTTGCCAGACATTCTAAAGCTATTATTTACAACAATAACAGTTCCCCGTGCTGATATCCAGCTCAGTGTCATATTCGCAGAACTGGACTATGCTACTGTAGTGTACGTTTTAGGTCTTACTCTTACATAATATGAAGTAATATATAAATCTCCAATTTCGATGTGTTTTTATAATCAAATATCAACAATTCTTTGTGATGTATTATGTACCCAACACTCAGGTCAGACTCAGGCCAGACTTATCGCAACACTTAGTAAATATTTGAGATGTCAGTTTGATTGAATTAAATCTGTTGGGTGATGGTTTTTGCATTGAAGTTTTTATGTAATAGTTATATCATCAGAAAAAGAAACAATGAAAAATCTGAAAATGATAGGACCAACTTGTATTTATTACTAGTATTAATACTAAGTAGTTCTGTTTTAGTTAGTTTTTTTTTAAATCATATCTACTGGGTGATACCACCACAAGAAATACCTTTTTTCTCTATTAATGTATGTACCCATACCTACTGTATGGTTAGGATGTCAGTGGAGCTTGCACAAGGAAAACAAACATACTGTACCTTGTGATTTCTCCAATTTCTGCCCATTAACCTTGCTCTCCTGTATTCAACTCGCAGTAAAAGGAATGAGACGCACCAAGCAGAAACTGAATTTCCTTTTTGGATTAATCAGAGCTCATCATGCAGTAATCGATTCAGAAAGATAATACTTTTGGTTGACTTAAATGTTGGAGATTTATTCAGGGCTGATATAATTGTAAAAAGATGACTTTTCTTGGGAAAATGTAGCAGTTGGACAATGATGATGGTTAGTCCCGGTGAAATTCGAAGATTGAATGCCTCACTATCTCCTTAGGGCTTAAGTTAGAATTCATGATACGTTACACAAACCAGCAGGACCAGGCCCTTGATTGTTTCTGCTATACAACTAATTTCCCCAATAAGAAAATTGAAATGACTAAACACCTTCAGGAAATGGGCCACTAGCATCAATAAGAAAGAATTTTGAGGTTATGTCTTCCTTCGGTGTGTAATGTTTACTACCCGCAATTGTTCGGGTTTCTCCCATGGCCTCTTCATTCGACGGTTGACCTCAATCGCGTGCCGTGCGCTGAGTTTTCATTTCCTATTGCTAGCCTGTGTGAAGAATTGCTACTGATGGCGAACGGTGGTGAATGGTGGTTATTGAAAACAAATTTGGAACAAAACAAACAATAACCCCCCAAAAAACAGTTTACAGTATATGTTTGCTCTCGGTATGCATCAATGACATCTGACACTTGTTTTGACAACGGATCAACATAGATCGCAGCTTCATACCTGCAGTGTTGCATCAATATTTGTTGCCGGTTTGTCTACCTGCAAATGAAACCTCTCCTCAGAAATGTTGCAGACATATTGGGCGGTTGACCGTTCCCTGTGGTTAATGGAGGTTTTGTGTATTACGTACTGTAAATCGTTGGCCATGTTCAAGAACTAGGGTTAAGGGCTAGGGTAGTATCTTCACACACATGACATACTATATATATGAGGTGTACATATCAGACCTTGAACAGGGCCTTATTTTCCATTCTTTACAGAATCCTACCAAGTCTGCCAGCAATTAATATCTCAAACAGGAATTTATCGTCAGAAACGAGGCCTAAGAAGCCTCTCAGCAACTACTTGTTGTTTTGTCAAGACCAAAGGCAGCGAATCATTGACAATAACCCAGGTATGATTTCTTACACTGTAATAAGTATTACAGTACCTTTTTCTTGATCTAAACTGAAAATAGAAAGAAGACGATAATGCACGGCACAAATGTGAACCTAGGATGGAAGGTTAACTTGGACCCGACTTAACTAATGTGGCCTTGACACAGTTCAAACAAACATCGTTCCCTTTATGCACCTACGTATGATGTTTCGCGTACATGACTTTTCAGAGTGCACACATGCTTTTCCGCATGTACATACTTCTCCTCGCATATGTACGTACCTCCTCTATACTCACATATGTACATTTCCCCCATGTGTACCAAGCTGTATACATATATCTTTCCGAGTGCAACCTTTCTGCGCGTAGGCATCTTTCCGCGTGCATGCATTTCCCTGTGCATGCTTTCCCTGCGCATGCTTTCCATGTACATAGCTTTCGCCGTACATATCCTTCCGGGCGTACATATCTTTCCTCGTGTACATATCTTTCCTCGTGCTTATACCTCTCCCTGCGTACATACCTTTCTGAGTGCATAACTTTCTGCGCGTACTTTTACACACCACTATGCACAGAAATCGCGCGGCTTGCACATGACTACCATTTTGGGGAATCTTCCATCATTTAACTGAGCGATGTTCTCATTTTTTCAACCTGGACCTTCTTTGTCCTTGTCCTACTATTATTAAGCATCAAATGCCATTAATTAAGCGGTGAACAGTTAACAGTTCTATCCTCGGCGATGTTTTCTGTAAAAGATCCCAAAAGTTTAGTATTTGCCCTAGACTTTGAAGCTGACACGGTATAACTAAATGTTAATACGTTGAAACAATGAATTGCAGTCATGCGCTATTTCTTCTGTCGAATTCATCGCTAAACTGACTTTGCCTGAGAATGAATCAGAAGTAAGATTCATATAACTTCATACGTATCAGCAGTTAGCAGAGCTCCTGAATAGTGCTTTGGCAGAGTGACCCTTGTATATCAACCGAGTCATGCCAAAGGTTATGGTAGTGCAAGTGTGAATTAAATTTAGAGGAGTAGAGAATCTGTCGTCAAACATTTAAGGGGGACATCTCTCCCAGGATTCGGTCATGCATAGGCATTTACCAACCACAACAACGCAAGAAACACTGGCAGTAGTAACGTGCAGTCACTTCCAATATATAGTCCTATTCACCTGAAATGGTATACTAAGAATCAATGGGTCTACTCAACCCAACAGACCTCAAGTCAAAGGACAACCAATACTACACTCTATATCATGCTTCAGCTCCTCCTGACTACAGTAAAATATCTCTACCTAGCACCAGGGAGCTGTCACTAGTTAATGACCTTATTGAAAGGTGTGCCAGGGACAATTCCAGTGAGGGGGGGGGCTAGTTCCTTACGATCAATGTCTTCACGAGAGGACGCTCCGTATTGTGTTTTGTCAAGAAGAAATCTAGCAGAATTAGCTTGTAATTATGGTATCTCAAGGAAAGCACTTTTTTACTTGGAACACAGCTGGTCCTTCGTAATGAGGTTAATGTCTTCGGTGTAATTATAGCATGCATACTTACTAATAAGTAAATACAATTCTTCAAAGAAAAGGAAAACTTATATATATATAATAT
>JAODAG010168624.1:0-14312 GCA_027574785.1 Orphnurgus asper
ATATATAATTATAATTGTTTGGACCCCGAAAGTGCAACTTGTGTTTTTAATTATTTGCCTAATTTTTTGTTGTTGCAAAATCCTTCCTCTAAATTCATGTTTTAGTTTAAATGTCCTTAAGGAATAAACTATGAATTAATCGATGCATTTCAAAATGCATCAATTAAACGTGTAGGCCTCAACGGAAACAAAACGTATCGGAATTCAACATCACAAGCATGACTGTTAACTTTTTAGTCACCAATTGTGAACATCTGCTCACCGCGTATGACAGCTGCACTGAATCATTTTTCCGATACTGGCGATATTTGCCCGTGCCCTGCACCGTCTTAGCCGTGATGAATGGCCTGTTGTACGTAACATGACCTAACTGACCACCTTCCAATGGGTCAAACTTTTTGAACAAACCAATACGGTTGCAATACGGTTATTTCGTCAAAGTTACACTCTGTCTGCTGTCACAGTTATAAGTTAGTTGCCCACAGGTGAATTTTCCCAAGGGGATGCATCAATACTGGATAAACAAACGTGGGCTGTGACAGGCGATAGCCGACAAATCCCCGTGCAAATGAGAACTTGACTATTTGTTTGTCAGAATGAAACCTGTTAGCAGGAAGCAAACTCACGTGTCCTGTTTGGTTTGGCCCACACATAGTTCGTTGGATTCACATTGCCTATTAAATTTAATTTTGTTTTTACTATGTTTAATGTCTCTGGATGGTTCGACTTTAATCCTGTAGTTAATTAGAGAAATGTTGTTTTAAATTCCTTAACTGAATTTTGTTATTGAAGCTATTAAAAAGAAAACAAAAAAACAGAAAAAAAATTAATTGAGAAAGAAAACTGGGGACTGCATCGAACCAATTATATACAAGGTTTCTCTCCAGTAATCTTTGCCATAAAGGTCATTTCAAACTTTAATAACAGTAAATAATCCCATTCTCCTCAGACTCGCCATTGGCCATCAGTCGATTAGGCAGGGTTGCAGCAACCTCGTCAATGATCTCATATTACAATGTACGCCTTCAGCTCAGGCGCGGTTAACCCGGCGTTATCCTCCTGAACAGACGACATGCATCTATCAACCATGCTAGCAATGTCCACAATTTATCTTGTTGGGTTAAAGGTCATTTAGGGTTGACAGATGCCAAAACATGAAAAGCTTCTACTCCCAGAGACTGATGCTGACCATCTTTGGGTGTTATCAACACAAAAGTGTAGAGGAATATGAGGACAAAGGTCATTATGTTCATGGAGGTCAAATCATAATGATTACATAAAATCACAATGAAACAAAAGTTATTGATGAATTTGAGGTCAAAGGTCATCATAGATTACATTGTAAAAGATAGCATTAATCACAATCACATTTGGTCAAAATTGGTCAGATTTGAATGAGTTATACCTCTTTCATGTAATTTTTGCCATGAAGGGAATTTCAAACTCCTAAGTATTCTCGTTAAGTTGGCATTTCACATTTGACCTTCAGTCGATGAGGCAGAGTTGTAGAAACCTTGTAAATGATCTCATGGAACGACGAATGCCTTCCTTTCCGTCTGGAAACTGGTGCGGTTAACCTGGCGTGCATCTGTTATGGAATTACACCCTTCAAGGCATGCTAGCAATGTCCATGATGGCCGGAGTTTTCAATGGCTTATAATTCTACCATGGTTTCCGTAAAAACTTTATTTTTGCCGAAGAGTTGTAATTCCATGAGATGCTTCTTTTTTTTAAAGTCATTTTTATACTTCCTTTGGTCTTTCCTCAAGGTAAACTAATAAGATTATCGACTATGTTATTAAATCGAGTCAACAAATTGATCTTGCTTTATTTTTTAAATTGTCAGGGCCGATAATGTGCATGAATGGAATTTTTTTTAGGGGCCAATGTTCGAATATTAGTGGGTTGTTAAAGGTCATCATAGCACACACTGTGAAAATTGCATCAACCACAGTCACAGTTGGTCAAATTCATAATAGTTTATTTATGATCAAGGTAAATGGTCATCTGAGGTCAACTCCTGAAATTGCTTTAAACCAATCAAATTCAGTCAGAATCATCAAGTAGAAGTTGCTCATGAATTATTTATGATTTTGAGGTCGACAGTCTTTCAGGGGGTAGTAAAATCATGAACGTCGCTTAACATAATGGCCGGTCAACATTGATCGGAATCATCAGGCACAAAAGTTATTCGGGTTCAGCCGTAAGACGATTGCATCTGGGTAATCCTGGTATAGTACAGCTCGGCCACTTCGCGATTTGGGGTAAAAGTTTTTGATGGACTTCCTCAGGAAAGTGTTTTGCTTGTAACACATTTCTGGGTGATTTTAAACCTCGACAAGTGTCAAAATGGAGTCTGCTAGAATGGGAAACTTGTTCAAATATTGCTAGAGGTTGACGTTTATGTCGTCGAGCATGGACAGTACACCTAGGCTTGTGGATGGATAAACATACAAATGATAGGCTATTCCATACGATAGGATGGACCTGTGTAGTAACTACACGTAGTTACTACGGATTGATGTCATCAATGTCATAGGCATCTGTGATCTGGTCACTTCTTCTGAGCCTATTAAAATCCTCCATTCCTCTTTGATTTGAATTTTAGTCTTGAACTTGTCTTGTGCGTAGCCCTGAAAATCCTAGAATTATGCTTTCGATCAAACCATTTCCTTTCTGCTGTCTTTCTCTTGTTCATTTTTCTCTTTTATTCATAGTGCTTTGGTGTCGGCCATTTAAATAATATAAGTCATTGCTGAAGAGTTGTTGAGGATGACTAATAATAAAAAGACCAATGTCAACTTACTGTAAACACTGGGTTTGATTTGGCGGTTGACTAGCTAGATGTTTATTCTTAACCCAGCTCTTCTGGTTTTCTCGGTTTATGCAGTAAACAATGTTTTAAAGCGACAAGTTTAAAAGTCTTGACCGGTGCACGAGTAGCTCGACACTGCGCTGCTACATGGATCAAGATCCACTTACCAGTTTCTATCTGCTGACTGAGGGCAGCAGACCGTTGGCTACATTGTGACTCATTCTTTGAGCAATAATAGTGATCTAAGGCAAACCCTACAAAGGTTGACCTCAAAATCTCTCGAACCGTTGCTAATTGCATGGCAGACAATGGGTCATATTGCATTATTTAAATATATTGCAAGCACTTCAAACAGGTCTTAGTCAATATCTTAGTAACGCAGAATGTTTAATTGAAGCAATGTCTTTCCTACATAAGTGGTTGTCAATACATGCATGTACACCAATGTCACATGCATGTACACCAATGTCACATGCATGTACACCCATGTCACATGCATGTACACCCATGTCACATGCATGTACACCAATGTCACATGCATGTACACCCATGTCACATGCTTTACACCCATGTCACATGCATGTACACCAATGTCACATGCATGTACATGTGCACCCATGTCACATGCATGTAAACCAATGTCACATGCATGTACACCCATGTCACATGCATGTACACCCATGTCACATGCATTGAACACCCATGAATGAGGCTTGCATACAGGCCTAGTCAGGAATTCAAACTTCATTGCCCAATTTGGTAATATGTAGAAAATTTGATCGATTAAAACATTGAAAACCAGCACGAAATAATAACAATACCATGTATCTTGGGATAGATTGATAGTTTTCTTATTATTTTTGTTGTTTTATGAAATACATGCTACTTTAAACAAATAAGAGCAGGGTTTTCCAAATGTTTTTTTTATTAAACTAAAACCCCTGTTTCAAAATGGCGATATGAAAATCACCCTTAGCTCTTTCCTCCCCTTACTAGTGCAAGAGATGACTTTGAAGCTGAATAGTGAAATAGAATGATTACAATTCAGTTATAACCCCTGTGGGCATTATAGAGAATGCACTTTTAGAAACCCCTGTGGGACTCGTATCTGTTCAGCACAAACCAGACGTTGGGGGGGGGGGGGAGCCCCGAATAAGTCAAATGCGGCGTTTGCCTCTGCGTCATACAACGACCTTATTGGTGACGTTGTAACTCCGTTTCTGCATTGATCCAACGTCGTCGTATACGTTATATAATTGAATTGTACGTTGGCAATGTGTGATAACAGAAGAATGCAAAATGACAATAACATCCCTCTACGGTGCTACTGTAAAAACGATATCGTGCTATAAATGAATATATAATAAACTATAATAAACTATACTAAATAAACTATACTATAAACTTTAGAATAAACTATAAATGAAATTATTTTGTATTTTCCTACAGAGAATCCTACCTTGGATCATCCGATCCCTCAAAGAGGATTAATCGATCACAATTACCTACGGTACGAGTTTGTCGAATGTAATCCTATTCAATTTGTCCTGGATGGAGCAACTGGCTTGCACAGCACTCCCTTGGAAATGTTTGCTCCTTAAAAGGCCAGACTGTTGACGTTTACCTATTAAGCATCGCTGCCCTAGCTTCCCTTACAAAGTCGAGTACAGCGTCTGTTAACCTTTAATGGGTGTACGTAACTTAACTCGATATGTAAGGTTGGCATCAGCCACAGGCCACCACAAACCACGTGCCTACCATCATTTCGTGCCAAGTTTGAAGGAAGTCGCGCTTTCCCCTGCGAAGATATCAACCTTTGACTTTTACGTTTGGCCCCTCCCTCTCATTAGTATGCATGCCAATTACACCAAAAACAATAGGTAGCATCTTCTCATTATGGAGGACCCATATCCCAAGTGTAAAGTCCATCTGATATGCCCTTGAGATCCTAGATTCATGAATAATAATGAGTCAAATGATTGCACGGCCTAAACATATGCCATGCCTATGGACGACACATTCGCACCAAGTATCAAATTCAGACCCACATAGCTGTGGAGATATTGATGTTTAAAGAATTTTATGGCCCACTCGTTATTATCATGCAAAGCTAATATCATGCAAAACTCAGAACAACAGGGATGTTTACCAGCGTCACGCACACAGCCATACAGACTCGACTGCATAGGTTCATACAGTCCTCGGCAGCTCGTCAAGATGAAGCAATGCGAAGGGAATGGACGTTTCGACGACCGGCCGTCTTCGTGAAACGCTGCGAGTACATATCTTTCTCTTCTGCGAGGGTTAAATCACCCTAGCCGTTAATTATGCTCGACCCTCAAATCCCTCTGTGGGGGGGGGGAAGCACGTCCGCCCCGCCCGTTCTTATCTCTGTGGTGTTCTTCACACTTCAGGAGAAACGGCGATAAATAAACCCATTTCAGCCGTTCTTGTCTTTCGATTCGTATTCCTCTGTCTGCGAGCCATCCGTCTTGGTTTTCAGCGTTTCTCGGAGGTCAGAGGTCACCGGCAGTTCCAAAGTCACTTCTTGGAAAACCTCACTCCGGGAAACCTGAAATTGACGAGGAGGAGATGCGAAACGAGGCAGAGAGCAGGCAGTTACCCCCCCCCCCCCACGGTTTGATGGAACGTGCAACATGGGCAATGATAGATTTAGTTATCATTGCTATTACTGTTTATTCCATGCATATGCCATCATACACACACGTCCATCATGAACCGTAAGTTCCTTCGGCATCGTGACCATAAAGGAGGATGAATGAATTGCTGTTTGCCTGAAGTACAGTCTTCTGCTAGATTTTGTTAGTGATACCTGTCAAGTGATGGGGTGTAGAGGGGTTTCAAAAAGCTGCAAACATTTGCCACAGTTTGAAAGATATTCTAGGAAGGTTCGGATCCAGGGACTGACTATGAGGCCCCTGGAGATGGCTCCGGGTTGTTAGGATTGTATTCATCACCAGATTGTTCTGTAATTTCTTTTATGAAATATTTGTTTAAATTTTTACAGAGAGGCTAAATAGCAAAAACTTCAAAAGGAGACATGGTCATTGCAAAAATGTCTAATCGCACTCCATTAAAGAAATCACACCTACCTCTTCAAAACCTAGCTTCCTGAAAAGATTCATGCTCTGGGTGTTTGAACAACCAATTTTAGCTGTGAGATTCTTCAATCCCAATTGTCTGATTCCTGAAGTGAAAAACAAAAAAAAATGAATAATAAAACACTGAGGATTGAACCACTGTTATTTCCTGCAAGTTTTCAGTTTCTTAATGATAATGGGGGCTTCGGGCTAACCTTTGACCCTGGTTCTAACGAAAAGTTAAATCTCGCTTGCTGTAATGTATCTTTACAGTCAATTTGAAACTGAAACCATGTCCGTCACTATCTCTATCACTAAGAGGCATTGTCAAATGTACTATGTTGACCAACCATATTTCATCATAAGATAGATTGCCTCTGTTCCAAATCCTTTTCCACGGCATGAGGGTTCTGCAAGAGTGAAAGAAAATATTGAAAAATAAGTTAGTTCACAAACTTATGTTACCACAAAATTTATATGATTGGCATTCAATTTTGAGGAACAGGCTCATAAAAAAGTTAGATTAATATTTGCAATTATAATTGTTCAACGTAGGGTACCCATACCAGGGACCACGCACCCTAAATTACAATTGTTCAAAGCTCATTACGTTGAGAAACACCTCCATCCAGCTGATTCTAGAAGATAGAGCAACTACACCCATTAAACTAGAACCACAACAACAAACCACGCAACTCATCTTCCGCAGTGGAATGACTTGGGATTTTGATCCACTATAACGAGGCGATGGCTTCATTAGGTCTACTCCTTACCAGCAACCATAATTTCAATTTCCGCCTCGCAATCGTCCTCATCATTGTTCAAGAATAGGTTCACATCTCCGCACATACAATCTGAGAGGAATGGATAAAGAAGTCATGCACAAAGGTTGTACTGCACTGTTGCCAGCTCCCCATTGTCAGTGGGTGTATATTAATTATTCTATTTAGCAGATAAGATCAACTCAGATGATCAGTGATGTGTAAACTACTATTTTAATTGACTGCAAGTATTAACCGCTCAGTGCTGTAAGTTGTCAAAAACAACGGATGGCCTTGTTATATTTCCTAAACAAATCATTTGCAATGATCAATGTTATTGCTGGTAATTATCAGAAGCAGCCACTGGGTGTTGGAAGGATAATTCTGTAGCTGAATGTTAGCCTCTTCAAGAGACCCATCTTTACCCAGGAATTCAACAACGTGCTAACATTGCTAGCATACTACACTCAAACTGTACGCTTATCAACTAAGCACTGACCTAAACACACGCTACATATACCTATGTACATGAGTACTAGCGACTCGATGAAATAACATAACAAATGCTTCTCCAAAAGTAAAATTACCTTCGTAAACATATCTCTTACAATTCCATAATAGAAGATGAAATGACTTCTTTTTTATGGTACTTTCGCTATCGAGACAAGTTTGACCTAGTACAGGAAAAAAAAACAAAAAAAAACGTACACACGGAAAGTAGTCTATTGTGTTTGATGTATAAATTCATGCTGTACCTCACTATGAGCAGGTTATCAGCTGGCCTTGTGTGAATGAAAATCACCATGTTATACATGTATATATATATATACATGTATATATATATGTATGTATAAATATGAATACAATTCCGGAGTTGTGTCAAAACATCATTAACTATATCTATGGTTAAGGTACGGAAACCTATAAACCGGTTTAAGTAGGACAAAACTTGTGATGTCAGACGATCCTTAATGTAGCTCTTGTAGTGAGCGGTCACTGCAAGGGGTATCCTACGTCGTCGCAATTTTCGTTTTTTAACTGGTCGCTGACATCAATAGAAATACTTTAACAATATTTGGTCCTATGTTGGACATGTGGATTGTCCAGATACCCGTGACTATTTTGTTGGCACTGATATTCAGCCGACTCCTGACGCTGTCCTTTGTCTTTTTACTTGGTCTTTTTCACTAAAAAAAGACAGTCTGTATCACTATATTTTATATTGCATGAAATTTTATTACAATATATACAAATTCAAATATATACATAATACAAATTGATTAACCTTCGAGAAAGCTAAGACGTTGTAGCAGTTATGAAGTACTGAGGTCGCCGTGGAATAACATCACATAAAGTGGGCCGAGTATTCAAGCTTCAGTGATGATTTGATAATCAGTTAAACACTGTACTGTCAAGGAAGCCATACATCAAATGTTACGCTAGGAAGGAAAATTTTAAACATTTTTAATTTCGTTTGTATGCCTTTATTTCTAAAATCAACATGCCCCTTTAATCGAGCCCATGTTAATGACATATTAATTAACGAGGGCTGCCGAGCCTGATATACATACATACAGTCATAATGTGGTGCATTGATCTCATTATTGATGATCTTTTATTTTCAGTAACCCATCATTTGTACCACAAATTTGTGCAATTTACTGGTACTTTCTTTACACAGCCCAGAGTTGTCAGGTCAGTGACTCGAGACTGAACAGTTATGTTGACTCAAGCCTTGATCTCTGCAACACGATGCTCGATTTCTGCAATTCAGGACTTGTGACATCTGTGACTCAACTTCTATGATTCGAGACTCGACTTCTGTGACTTGACTTCAATGATTCGAGACCCGACTTGTGTGACTCAAGACTCGACTTTTGTGACTCGAGCATCGTCTGTGACCTGCCCCATTAAGATGATGTAGTGACTCAATGCAACTTGCTCTTGGCTTGGAATAAGACTCAAATTACTACACTGTTGCTGCCACATTGTGGCTCATTTAACTTACGAATAAATTTAAAAAAAACGACAAAGTTCTGCCACACTTGATTTATTGGTGACAGGGATAGAAAGGAAAAATGCCAACAACAAGAAAACATGAATGATACAAATTATTTGTAGATATAACTAATTAAACTTAAATAGTTAGATCTTGTAGTTATATTGAACAAAATGGATCAGGTGTATATAGGAGGAAGGATCAAATATATTACACTTACACCCACTACAAGTGGGTTAAATAGTTAAATCTTCGAGAAATATTGAACAAAATGGATCAGGTGTATATATGAGGAAGGACACTTATATCCACTGCAAGGGGGCGCAATTTGAATCTGTTCAAATTTCAGATTTATGCGATATACAAAATCTAATTTGCTTGTTTTGCTGATTTTGTGCTTAATTAAATGTATTGTAAGCAAAATGTGTTCAAAAATAGTGGTTCACTCTTGAATGACCTTCAACTAATTCTCTTCACATTGAAAACTCACCTTCCTCCGAAAACGATTCACTGCTCCACTTATACCGGTCCATGATGATGAAGGTCAATTCTGCAGACCAAAATGAAGAAGAAATCAAAGAAAAAGTTACCTTTTTTTCATCTAAGTCTGGGTTTAGTTCGGGAGCGAAGTTCGGTGATTAACGACTCACTTGCAATAACATCAGCTCTGGCATAAGTGGAAAAAGTACCCACCACACAATTTTTCCAAAAAAAAAAAAAAAATTCAAACAATTAGGTTCGCCCCGGGAGAAGACCAGCATTCTTTGATACTCAGAGAAATGTGAACTGCCCTGGAAGCGCCCTCACAATAGTCGCCCGTGATTCTGTCACCTACTCACAGCGGACCCACAATCGCCACCCAAAACCAACCCGGAGTCGCCTCGTCCCGTCGCCCCGTAACGTTAAAACCTTATCATCTCACGCTCATTGACTTGATGACAAGTGCAATTACTTTTCGTCAACACATTTTCACGTTCCGCCCTATAACGTGGACGGGCCAGCCGTCTGGCAATCTTTCCGTTCTTAGCTCGCAAGGTGGTCGTGTTTTAGTTTTTTCTAAATATAGTCGTGGCAAGCTGAACGCGAGGTTGATTTTATGAAATCTCTCTGCGCGTAAATAAGTAGATTTTTCTTTAATCTATATTCTTTTATAAGCCTGCCGCTACTGTTGAATTACAATTGCTTACGATGTAGAGAAAGTTTACACTTAAAGGAGGTGTCCGTTTTTTTATTTAGGCAACTCGGTGGAGGGGACTGCATCTCTCTAGACCTGCGGTTTAGTGGGTGAGGATGTACCTGTGGCGTTGCCGCGTTAGCCCCTATTATGTACAGTACATGCATATTACATGTATAGTACTTGAGGTACAAGTCATTCGATGCCTGCAAGAGCCCACAACACATAACTGTTAAACAGGACAGCATTGATATTCAAACCTTAACATTAGTTCACACAAACGATTTCAGGGAGCGGCCTGGACCATGGTGTGCATGAGAGACTATGAGTTGAGCTCTATATTATACATAAACAACTTATGCAACCTTGGCATGGAAATCTATTGCCATAAATTAGATGCAGGCATGCGGCAATTAAGTAAGGAAGAATAAAGTAGAAGTAAGGGTGTATTAGAGCTACATTTACTATTTTCGTCTTGATGCCAGCTAATCTGCATCTCGTACTCCTCCTCCAAGGTAAGCGGTTCAGAGGCAGTCAGTCCTTGCAACTCTTCCGACTTCATCCATTTGTGATACCTAAAGACAAAGTGAATAGTTCACAGCAATGTTTAACCAAAGATTAGAAGAGTGTTAGATCGGTTGTAATAATAACTGTGGCGCACTCTTTTCGTGGGTTTTGTTTTTGGTCGTTCCAGACGGAGATTCATCGCATACTGCGGTGTCATCGTCGCTCGCAAACTCCTGTCCCAGTGGCGTGGTCTGATTTCGGTACATGGAAGTTCCTCGGTCATTCTCGGCTCGAAACCACAAAACTAGTTCTTTTATGATGCACTACTTCCGAATGTTCGTTGGTGTTGCTTGGAATGCCAAAAAGGAAAAAAGGCTATTACCAAGGCCTGTCCGTTGAACAGGTCGCGCATGTCACACCGGAGGAAATGGGACTCGAATCGGCAGTATACTCTTCAACATTTCTTTCTATGTCAAAACGATCGAAGGATGACCGAGATATGGTAATGCTTATCCCGCAGACCGATAAATATTCCTTAATCTCGTACCCACATTGAATGAATCCTGACAATTTAATCAACTCAAAAACTTCAAAGCTTACCTCAATACATGGTGCTTCTTGTAAGGCACCAAAACCACATTCTTTCCAATAATAGCACACTTCTCGTTTATCTTCATCTTTTGTTAAATAGAGAGGCAAATTTTCACTGAGTATGACAAAAAAGAAGAAATATGTCATGAGGAATAGAATCTGAATAGAACATTATGGAGCTGTTTGTTTATCGAGAACCAAGACTCAAAAATTAATTTGCATATATACTTTAATAGTAAAGCTATACACTATCACCATTGCCAGGCTGCGGTTATAATTCACCCTCACCCTTAGGCTTAAACCAGTTATACAGGATGTGCATTAATTGTAATCAAGGTGGGCTTCACACATATTCTTCATTATAGTTTATTTATAGTTTGCCTCTTCCAGGATGAAGTTTAATCCCTGTAGTAGATTGGCCCCAAATGTTAATGAATTAGCTTCTTAAAATTAGGGTAATTGTAGATTCTACCTAACCTCAGAGAAGAGAACACTCAATAAATACTGCATCTCCTGCTGATCTCTGCCTTCTCTTGTTATTATCATAATTTGACTCGCATAACAAAATGTCATATAAATCCTGAGCTGTCTCTCTGTCAAACTATGTTGTACTTCAATTTCGTTTCTTAAGACTGAATAACGTTACATTGTAAGTTGATATTTGTAATGTAACTTACATTGTATAGTCTCCATTGTAATGGCTGCACAAGCATATCATGGGGGTTGTCTTCCCCAAAAGTGAAGGGGGATAGGCTATAATTTGCACCCTCCCACCAAAATGAAAAATTTGCAAACTATTGCACCATTTTGAATCTAAGCAACCTTAATATATACAAACATTTCTCCGAGAGAGGGATTCCATACCCCAGAACACCAATTCTGATTTAGCCCCCATTCAATCACACTGAATCCACCAGTGTTTGCCACTAACTCAAATTGACCTATAGTATATACTGTATTAACTGTATGCCACACAGTACATGCAGCATAGCCTAGTAAATTGAGACAGACAGAAGGGACTACAAACACGAACTATTGACGGTAGAAATTTTGAGGTAGTTCAGCAGGAAACAGATCTCGTTATCTATGTGGATCCTTCATTCAAGCCATCTAAGCAGTGTGTCGAATCTGCCAGGAGCGCAATTGGATTTTAGGGTTCACGGATTAGGCAAAATTTTCTTCAAAGTTTCTTCACAAGGACTTTGTTCTTAGATTGTATAAACAGATGGTGAGGCCTGATCTCCAGTATGCTGTTCAGACATGGAATCCATATTTGGCTAAGGAAAGGTTCAGAGCGTGTTCAGAGGAGGGCAACGAAATTGATCAGTTCTATTAGTTCCTTGTCTTATGAGCAGCGTCTGTTACATCTGGAGCTTACTACTTTGGAACTGAGACATTTTCGTGGTGATCTTTTGCAGGTCTTTAAATTTGTCCATGTTTTGATAGGCTGATGTTTCATGATTTTTCAATTTGTTGCACAATAATTGCACTAGAGTCTGGTCAGTCTTAAGCTTCGCAAGGACTTTTCCAGGTTAGATAGCAGAAAGTACCTCGTTTTGCAGAGAATGGTAGATGAGTGGAATGCCCGAGTTGTTGGTGTATGCTAGTTGTGTGAATGTCTTCAATGGTATTGATGCTTATTTTTCTGATAATGGTAGAATTTTGGGTAATTGTGATTCAGGACCCTTGATGAGAACATTGTCCTTTCTGATCCTTACTATACATTTGTCATCAATATCATGATAATAGCCTCCCATTTATTTCCTACTCTCATGGTGGAATGAGGATGTTACCCCATTTACAAATCCATTGTACACCTGCCAGTAATGGCTTCTCGTCAATTTACATTTACATACTGTCCTATTAAAATTATTCAAGGTATTTTGCTTTAAGTAACATTGTCTAATTGTTGCCTTTGTAACAACCCACACTTGAAGGGGGTATATTGCACATATGCATGAAGGAGATATATATTGTACTTGAAGGATGCGTACGTATCTCACATGAAGGAGGAATATATCACCTACAGTACAGAGAAGTCACATATGGGTTTTACATGCCTCCCAAAACTCCCAAGATACAAAAAAAATCCAAATAGCTGTTTATTGTTTACAGCCATAGTCGGAGATGCAATCGGAGAGACCTCGAGCATCATTCAGAGCCTCTTGTAAATTGTTTGTGGCTCCATATCTATGGTTTTGGACATGCGCAAGATACCTCCTTTCACAGAGAGGATGTTAAACAAACTCCATTACTTGCTTTGGAGGTTCATGTAACGTTTCGGAAATGCTAGGACATGTTCAAGAACTAGCTACAGAACTGAGGTATACAACTTACAAGAAATAGAATACTCTCACAACTTTCACTTTCAGTCGGTGATACCATGCATATATAGCAAACACCCATGTAGCAGCAAGAATATCCTTACAAAACTAAATGCTATCTATGGTTTGGAGTGACTCAAATTTTCATTACTAATTATAATAGTGGTTTTAAGAAAACCCTCCCAAGAAGAACCTGGGATCTAAACCAAACCAATGGCAGAATATGCCACGGCTTCAAAAGCCAAACTGACCCACTTCTCCAGCCCCAGTCGTATTTCGATTGGACTGCTAGTGCTAAGATCATTGGGCAGGTGTAGTGCCACATAAAGTATAGCGCATGGCTCTGTTGGAAGACATGCTCCACCATTAACCCGCGTACTTTAACAGATACTACATATGATCTTAGCCAAAAGGCCGAGAAACGAAAGTACTACTAGTACAGTTGTACTAGTAGTACTAGTAGTACAACTACACTGCGAGAAATCGCGCATTAGGTATTCTGCTTGTATTCGAATTATTACTACTACTAGTATTAGTTTAACGATGCGCATGGAATTAATTCAAAACATGTTCAAAACATTTCCAAGAATGACGTGGAAGAATTAACAACAAAGATATTTAAATTAAAGACCAGTTAAAAGTTTACTTCTTTCAGCATAGAGCTTATGCTGTCATTGTCTGGTTTAGATCTCACGTTCCTTCTTGGGTGGGTTCTCTAAAGAAACCAAGAAGGGCTAAAGCACTGTGGAAGGCTACGTCCGTAAATCCGCAGGGGTGGCCACTCTTGTAAATCTCAATAAAAACGAAAAACGAAAAAAGATAACCAATCCAAAGCCATATGGTGTATGTAGGAGTGATTTTATGACAATTTGAAGCAATCGATGTTTTAAGGATGTGTAATTTGGTGAAAAAATCAACAAAAAACGGATTGCTTACATCGTAAACTAAATATCCGTTGACTTGTTGGTGTTTTTTGTGTCCGTAATTGACTTTGTACGTCTTTTTTTAAACCAAATAAGTCCGGTTCCGCAGGAGATCGG
>JAODAG010168844.1:4063-14306 GCA_027574785.1 Orphnurgus asper
GCAGATGTCTACCTCACTGGATGGAGTGAGCAGATGTCTACCTCACTGGATGGAGTGAGCAGATGTCTACCTCACTGGATGGAGTGAGCAGATGTCTACCTCACTGCACAGTACTACAACCAAGGTTCAAGTTACTAGCAGAAGTTGCTTTCTTTTGGAGCCCTGGCTGATTTTTGTGTGGTACATGTGAGCTCCATATGTACAGTCTGTGTGGCATGAATTCCTGTATACAGTGGTCTTACATGTACTAAATAATTTGTGAGGATCCGCTTTTATCTATGCATTAAACCAAATAGATCGTGAGGATCAGCATTCTATATCTACGTACCTAACCAGATAGTTTGAGAGGATTTGCTTTCTAGGTATGTATGTAACCAGATAGTTTGAGAGGATTTGCTTTCTATGTATGTACCTATGTATGTAACCAGATAGTTTGAGAGGATCGATTTTACTATCATGTTCCAAAGCAGATAGTTTGTGAGGATCTGCTTTCCACCTTATGTACCATACGTATAGTCTGTAATAGTTGTCCTGTTCATTTATATTAATAGGATGAAGCGTTTGGCCTGTGGACCAATCACTGGGGTGAACTTTACGACGAAGGATCCAAATCCAGGCAGATCATAGACCACTTCCACAACACCTACTACCTGGTGAACCTGGTAGACAATGAGTTCATACAGGAAAACATCCTCTTTGAGGTCATGGCCAAGATGCTGGAACGTAGAGCTCTGAAGGAGAGCACGGAAAGAAGGCCGTCGGTCGACCAGCTGGAGAACGATCACTTCCAGAAGAAGATTAAACTCCACTCTGAGCAGCAGTCTGAGGGAGATGCCAAGTGAAGAGGGATCAATTCAGATTAGATGAAAGTGCTGCATGGTTTATCCACCTAATGTCTTGATGAATGGTGCACGATATACGACACGATATACGACAATGAACTGTCGTTCATTGTTTGTTTACACAGAATAATAAAGGCAACGTCGTTTTATAATACTTTCTGGTATGAAATGAACATTCAAAAACGAGAATGGTTCTTTGAAATTATTGGAAAATTAATGGCTAGTTATTTTCCTGAGGTTTTGAGTTTTTAAAGTAATATTATTTATAGGTATAATATCATCATCAGACCGCTTTTTACTGTAAGAACTCTTCTGTGCAATATTTAACGGTATAAATGACCGACTTGGAGTAACACAGCTCTGCTCTGTGATACTCCGCAACCCCAATACTTATAGTTCACAGCTTGATATGATTTGTTGGGAGAGGAAGGAAGTACTACACATGTAAATTCCTTGTACATATAGACCATATCCATATGTAGTGATAGGATTTGTTATGAAATACAGCCATTGCTAAATCTATAATTTTGTGCCGTGTTAATTTACTGTTGGTTTGAACTACTTAATACCGAATTGAGAAGACCCACTTGGTTGCTTTATGTGAAGACCATCCAGAGGGAGAGAGGAGGTGAACTGTTTTTTTCTTCTTAATGACTCACCAGTTGCCTTCCAACAGAGGTGTGGGTAATGAAAATAACTTTCAAAATTTAAAGAACTACACTACAACAGATCTGGTCACTCCCATGGTCCACGGCAGCTATGACATCAACGACTGGAGAGTATTCGCCTGATTTGACTTCTTCAGCCATCTGATTTGAATGTTACAGCCCGATCATACATTGCTTGCCCTGAGCTATGAAGCCACATGTGACAAGTTACATGTGACCAGGATTGATGGTACTCGTGCAGTTTGGATTGCTGGAGTTGAAGGGAAATCTTCAAATATGTTCACATCAAACTATATGGAAGGAAAGCTGATTATGCAGAAGCTTTAAATTTTGGTTAATTTTTTATATATGAGAAGTGGTTTTTTATCAGTCAGTCCTACATTAAATTTACAAGTTGAACAATTTTCTTAAATCTACTGTCCATACAATTTTTTGGGGGGTTGTGTATGCCAGCACACTGCATATTTCAAGTCAGTTTGATATAATATAATAAAATAGTGGCATATTGTTCCCAAATTTACAAAAAGTAACAACCAACTGCATTCAATTTCTCAGCTCTATTTACAATAAAATTTGTCCAAGGATACATATACATGTCATGCAATTTTAGTACACAAGCTATATTGCCATTAAAAAAATATCACGGCAGAAAGTCCACACACACACAGGTCTAAATGAAATATTAACTTTACACATAATATAAACTTAAACAACCACTAAAGCGCAACTAGTATGAAGCTGTCTCACTAATAAACTATCGTGAATGCCTCACAACCACCCAACCCGAATCACTTCCAGCATGCTAATATCATTAAATGGCACAACCAGTTATATAACATGCAAATAATACCTACAACAAACACTAACTGTTAGACAATTCATTCATTAACTTGCCATGTGGGATGGTGGGCTGCTGTCTGGTTCTTTGAATTTTACCATTTTGGAATCTGCTGTGAACAGGATTCGGGGGGTAGACCAGGCTTTTTATTTGCCGTGTTTCTGGAGGTTTGCAATGCATCGCGTGTCAGTACTACCTCATAATTCTGCTGGATATCATGGTCCGTTCCCATGTGAAATGTGGGACCATACTGCCTCAATCTGTTACTCTTTGCACAACATGCTTAATCTCCAGCATTACTTGGGATATGTGAGGAATGGACTCTTCCCCTGACTGAAAATCCCTAAATTATATACTCTTACACATTACATTGTTTTTACACTAAATTGCGGTTCTTCATCTGCATTTTATACAGAAAAACTGTCAATATGTCTTAAATTTAAATTCCTCTGTTCCAAACATTAACTTAACAATGTGTCTACGAACTGATCAAATGAAAGGGTGAATTCCAGCATCTCTAAAAGGCTAAACTTTATTACTGCAAACTCCCATCACATCTTTAGGTTTAAATTTCAAATAAACCAGAAGCAGTAAACAATGACAAGACATTGTCATATTCTATTGCTTTGGATAAGATTGAATTCTTAGGAGAGCAGCAACAGGATGACCATTGATATGCAGTTTCCATGACACCACTTTTGTTGGTAAATAGATTTTAAGATACAATTTGTAGCAGCCAATATTTGCTTGCCTTATCCCCCTCCCCTCTGAGTACTTTAGAATAATACTGTTTATACAGTTTGTTGTAGCCCACGAAGGCAAGGACGGTAGTCAGAGGCATATAGTTGGAATGGACAGAATGTCTTCGTCCAGAGTATGCCTCCATCCAGTGTATACCTCCATCCAGTGTATGCTTCCAGGAATAACCACAGAGTTCACTCCTCATGCCCAACCGTGACGAAACCAATTGGCAGTGATTAGAAAATAAATGGGAGTACTGTTCCTTAATTCCTAACTTTGCATTTTGAGTGATTGTTAGCATTAAAAACATAAAATAATTTAAAAAAAACATGCAAACTGTACTGAGTGAAGTTACTGCTTTCACCTGCACACTGGGATCAGAGCTGCACATGATATCTAGACCTTTGGATCAGCCTTTGATGATACACACAAAGTACTACGTGTAAATGACTCCTACCACAAAGTAACTTAATTAAGAACAAGGATTACTGATTGAACACATTCCCTCCCTTCCACAAAATAATGGAAATTCGTACTCTTCAAGTAATGTTGAAAGTATTGTCCAACCATAGAGGCCCAAAGATAAAAACAAGATGTAGTGGGAGGGACCAGCCACTGCAAAGACACTCTGTAACAAGGTCTTTCCTCCTCCTCCCCCACCACATCCCCTCACCCATCTACATCCATCATTTCCAGCTACACCATATCTCCCACCTACGTCTGTTGGCCATACCGATGCTCATCACATGGAAACCTGCCACATGAGTATATTGGCCGTTTTATTCTTGCCGTCGGTAGAGTCGCTCATCAGGTAACTGTGTCCCTCCCCTCCGCTGATGACTAACGAGGTAGTGCTGGTTATTTTGGCAAATACCTCCTCTTCCTCTTCCTCCTCTTCGGCTTCATGGGCCGAGGAAGGAAGGTCATCGTCTGCCTCTGCCTCCCCCGGTAGAGGTTTGGATTCAGTGTCGTGGGGGGTGAGCGAAAAGTAGTCGGTCATCGGCGACATAGCGGAGGAGACTTTGTCGGAAGATTTACTCTTGTTGCTGGCAGGGATCCGTTCTGAGAACACGGAAGATACCTCACCTGAAAGAAAATGGAGAGAACTGAACTCTGGACATAGAGGGAGGAGGCAGAGGAGTTCTGGCCATTAATGACAGAGACAGCGAAAAGATACGAAAAAAACGGACATTTATGTTTTAAGCAGTTCTGCTCTCCCATATTAATTTCCTGGCTATCCTGCTGCACACCAAGGATTTGTTGTACTCATAGGGATACTTGCATCCTGGTTCATGGTAAAGTAATTCCTCACAGAGCAGACATTTAATATGTATCAGATGACAATTGGTCAGCTTGGCATATAGTTATGGGCAATTCATATTAATTCCATTCAGTGAAGTATGAAATTCCCACTGAAAAGTAATGAATGTTTTCTTTGGGAATGAAGGTATGAACTCGTTTCAATGGTCTTAACTGGAATCATGCAACAAGTATATTCCACTTGGAATTAATTAAAACCAGCCAGGACCATGAGATGCAGAATGGAACCACCTTTTATACTTGACTTTCTTCCTCCTGGATATCTACAATATAAAAAGTCCACCACTTTTAACCCTCTACCCCAGAATAATTGAATTGTCTGAAAATGGTACCTTGGCTACATTTTTTCCCAGAAGCATTATTGAATACAACATGATCACATGATAACAACTTATTGAAAGGCTATACATTCCCATCTGCTAGAATCAATCACAATGGGCACCTCCTAGCTTGCCTATACACAGGTCATTAACCAATCACAGACTGGTACACACAGCAAGGCCCTGACCAATCACAGATGGGTACACACAGACGAGGCCAGAGGCCTCAAGACTTACTTTTTGCATCATCTTCAATTGACGAGTACAAGACTTTATCATGTTGCTGATGGATTTCCATCGCTGTCAGGAATCGGATAGGACTAAAGTGAGCATGGTAGGATACCATCGCAGGACCATTCACCAATGGTACGCCCTCCAGTCTTGGCAGGGGAAAGTTAACAATGACTCCTGTGTTGGTCCCCACCCAGAGGGATCCATGACAAGCCAGGAAAGTGGTGACGTAGATGGGTTGAGTCACGTACAAGAGAGAGTGTTTCTGCTTTAGGCCTAGGGAAAATGAAAATTAAATATTGCTGCCTAAAGTTATCTTGCACAAAAAAACCAGAGACCGCAAGAAGAACAGTTAATGTCAGGTCAACAGTTGTACAGAGACAGCAAGAAGAACAATTAATGTCAGGTCAACAATTGTACAGAGACAGATGAAGAACCATTAATGTCAGGTCAACAGTTGTACAGAGACCGCAAGATGAACCATTAATGTCAGGTCAACAGTTGTACAGAGACAGCAAGAAGAACAACTAATGTCAGGTCAACAGTTGTACAGAGACCGCAAGAAGAACCATTAATGTCAGGTCAACAGTTGTACAGAGACAGCAAGAATCACCGTTAATGTCAGGTCAACAGCAGTACAGAGACAGCAAGAATCACCGTTAATGTCAGGTCAACAGCAGTACAGAGACAGCAAGAAGAACCATTTCAAACTATATCGTCTACACATTCTCTGTAACTTATCGATAGACTATTCGGTAGATTACGATTGATGCATCAACTGTTTGAGTATGCAAAGAACACCCAACTGACAGTCACAATGCCGGTATCTCCATGTTAACACAGTACAGTCAGCACACTGTGCCATCTACCACAAAACACCAAAGAGAAACGTATCAGCTCAATGTTGATGGCATGATCTGGAATGACGTCACTCACTGGTAATCATCCTATTCACAGGGCTGCTCACGCTGATGTCTTGCAGCACCTGTAGTGTCTCCACGTGGAACAGCCGTATCGTATCCGAGGCGGTGAAAGCAACCCAGACCCCGATACCCGCAATGACAAGCTGGCGGACATTTAGTCTCGGGTCCTGATGAGCCTCAAAACTGGTCTGTAGGGAGAAGAACGAAACTCAAACAACAGCGTTCTTTTACCAAATTAAGTTAGGCAAGGATTTGGCGAGGACAGACATTTAAATGACGTTCGGTAAGGATTTCATGACAGCAAACACTTAAATACAATGATGAAATCTTGCTATTTTGTAAGAAAAACTGGTCCTCTATTATTGGTGCTATATCAGCCATGGAGGGCCAATTTGCAATGAATCTCCTGCCTGTATGACTTACCACTCTAAAGTCACTGTCTGGTTCAAGTATGAATATGTTGTTCCCACAGCCGCACCACATGGTAGACTGCACAGGGAGCAGGTAGGTCACCGCCATGGTATCAAGTTCTACCAATCTCTCATCTTTTAAGCCCCACTGGCCATCTACATAATAGAGTTACGTTGTAAGAGTTACATTAAAACAGCTATAAGAGTTACATTATAAAAATATGTTCACTTGTTACAACTGTATGTCAATACTACCATGATTAGTTTCTTTCAATCTCTTGATGGAGTAGTGGATAAGTCTTTGGTAACAGACACGAGTCATCAATGTCTCATGAACTATATAAAGCATTCCTATGAATCTTCATTCATTCAACATGTGTTTATTGACTTCTTAAGATATTATTAACTTCTATAGATAACTTCTATATGCTGAGACATTCAACACTAATCAAAGCCTATAGCAAATAAGAAGAAACAAAAATTTACTTTTAGTCCTATAATACAACATTATGAGATGGACACATGGTCTTTAACTTGAGGAATACAATTAATTGTTTACTATCATTTAAGCTAGGACAGATGCATACTAAAGCAAGTAGTTTACCATGTGTTCTTGAATAGATTATTACTGATCCATTAGAGAGGGCGACATACAGACTACCACTAAGATACTTCAAGTCCAGAACCGGGTGTGATACTTGAACAGTCGCTGTGTAGTGAGATTTATCGCTCTGTCGAACTTCATATATACATATTCTGTACAAATATGGAAAGGTGCAAAATAAGGAAAATTAGGGAACAATTCAGCAAGAATATAGTGAGAGAAGAAGAGATGTATGCAGCAACATTGAAAACCATCACAATACAACAATCATAATGACCACCAAACACCATCACAATACAACCATCATAATGACCACCAAACACAATTACAATGAATACCATCACAAGGCAGTGCATCATAATGAATACCATCACAATGCACCCATGACAATGAACACTGTCGAATGGAGTAATGTGAAAAGGAAACACTGTTACTTACTTATTTTTTATGGCAGAGCACTGTGCCAACACCGAACACCATCACAACGAACCTCATCACTTTGACGAGAGCATATAGGCACAATTTAGCAATGCTTTTTAAGTATTAACATCTACGATTCTCACCTGCCACTCTTGCACCCCATCCATACCGTCGGTCCCTTGAAGATGTACTCCCTACTCCTGTGGCTTTCTCCCAGTGGTACGTTGTCCCAGTTGAAGCCCGGAACGTACTCCATGCACAGCACCTGCCTCTCCTCCAGCTGGAATGACTCTCTGACTTGGATAGGCTGAAAGCCTACCATGGTGACCTCCGTATGCTTGTCATCGGAGCTGCTTAACCACAAACCGGTCCGTGAGGGATCATCGCCACCGGCGTAACTTCGTTTCCTGATCGAGAAACTGAACTTTTCTGGAGGAATGAGTACTGCAGTTTGGATCTACGAGAGAAATAATAAACAAGAAACGTCTGTCAATTAATTAGCTTTCTTTAAATAGTTCAGATGGGCATCTTTAGTGTAAAGAATCACTTCATGAGGAATAAATCGGGTTTAGAACAAATTCAATATTAAATGATGCAAGTTAAAGGTTACATGTTAGATAGCTCATGTTAATTAAATGTGATGTGATGGATGTTAGATGTTGTTACACAGTAGATATCATATGTTATATGGTACATATTGCATGTTAGTTGTTACACATTAGATGTTACATGAAGGATGTTAGATGAAACATTTTACACATCTGATGTTATGTGTTAGATGTTACTGTTAAACAGTAGACATTACATGCTTGAAGTTATGTGGTACATGTTAAATGTTACTTATGTGTTACATGATGGATATTACATGTTACACATTATATGTTACACATTATATGTTACATGTCAAATGTTGGATGTTAAAGTTACATAGTATATGTTAAATGATGTACATTAGATGTTACATGATAGATGTTACATGATGGATGTTACATGTTAGATGGTAGATGTTACATGTCATGTTGGAGTGGTTACATGATATTACATGTTATCCATGTTATACATTAGATGTTACATGGTTACATGGTTATTACATGTCATGTTTACATGTTGGAAGTTACACATTAGAGTTTACTTGTTACATTATGTTACATGTGACATGTTACACGGTGGATGTTACATGATGGATGTTACATGTCATATGATATTTATCATAGATAGATGTTTTTCATGATAGGAGTTAAAATGTTGCCAGACATGTTTTTAAAGACAAATGACACAGATCCATTTTAAAGAGTATAGTTCGAAAGAGTGTCAACAACTATCCTCACTTTTCCCAATTCTTCTTGCGTGGAGAAGATTGGAAGGGTCTTCATGTGAAGAGGGACACCAAAGTTCATCTCGACGAGAGTGGAGTCGCTTTCATCTGGAGCGTACCATCCAGGATTATTCTGGGGCTCTGGCAAAAAAAAAACAGGATTACCAACATCCACATGATTTAAAGATACCCTAGTATTAGTAGCAATACTACAGCAATTACAACTGTCAGACACTAACTGTGGTAGGCGGTTCACATAGCAGCCATTCTATTCACCAAACTTACACAATGCCAGGGTAACATTCCTCCAGCTCAGGACTGTACCTTGGTTAGTATCAGTGAGGAGCACATATTCTCATGTATGTTCTAAATACTAAATAAATTCAGCTATTTCAAACAGCTCCCTAAGAAGGATAACATCAGATAGGATTCTAACCTTTGATTTTAAATAAGAATGTGAAATTTCTGTTTAATCAAGTCTCTCTTATTGTTACAGTAGGCAAATGTGACTCATGTGATTTGTATTGTTGTATATAATGGCCTACATTAATGTACACATTATAGCAGCTAGAAGCATACAACTGTTACAAGTCAGCAGTTCATGCACAAGTCTCTTTATAATCGCTAGGCTTTCTCTATTTGTTGTAAGACCACCACAGTTCCTCCCTTGGGTCCATAAATTCACCGCCCACTTATTGACCGATCCTTACTTAGTCCGAGCTTTGCTGTCTCCAGAGCGGTCAACCAATCCTGCTTGATCTTAGGGCTGACTGTGTCGAACACTACAGTTACTCTCTCATGCCTGAGAAGAAGAAGAATTAGCTAGTAGTAGGAGAAATGACACCTTAATTTATTCAGAAGATAACAAAGTATATGCTGTATACATATATACTTAGTTATGACTCAATATACTATGTATATAATTATGCATGTTGTACATAGTTATGCATGACTCAATATACTGGGTATATAATTATACATGACTCAATATGCTGTGCATGTACGTATGCATGACTCAAAGTTGTGTATACTTACCAACTCCATATGCAGTGTATATACTTATTTATACATGACTCAATATGCAGTGTATATACGTATACATGACTCAATATGCAGTGTACATATTTATACATGATTCAATATACTGTGTATATACTTATACATGACTCAATATACTGTGTACATACTTATACATGACTCAATATACTGTGTACATACTTACACATGACTCAATATACTGTGTATAAACTTATACATGACTCAATATACTGTGTATAAACTTATACAGGACTCAATATACTGACATTTTTGTACATACTTACACATGACTCAATATACTGTGTATAAACTTATACATGACTCAATATACTGACATTTGTGTACATACTTACACATGACTCAATATACTGTGTATAAACTTATACATGACTCAATATACTGACATTTGTGTATATACGTACTTACACATGACTCAATATACTGTGTATAAACTTATACATGACTCAATATACTGACATTTGTGTACATACACATGACTCAATATACTGTGTATAAACTTATACATGACTCAATATACTGTGTACATACTTACACATGACTCAATATACTGTG
>JAODAG010169176.1:2967-14298 GCA_027574785.1 Orphnurgus asper
TTAGAAAGTATAATATAGTACATCTTATCTGTATGTGACCCTAAACATGTTAGGTACATTATGTGACGTAGTAAGTACGGCATAGTAGTAAACTAGTAAAGTACAGTAAGTACGTTATATTAATTAATTATAGGAATTAGTAGTACAGTATAATCCTTCGATCATGTTTGTTTCACTCTTTTCTTTTGGCATTTAATCGTAGTAAAGTGATTTCTGACACAGTGACTAGTGAAATTAATTGTGTATGGAAAATGCTCACTGTACATATATAGTTATCATACCTGTAATTTACAGGTAGATCTTCAACAAGTTTTTATTTCCTTTTTCAGTCCTTGAACTATGTGCTGTGTACAGACTAGATGAAACAGAGATATCTGCAGAATGGATTGCCTTATCATATCAGTCCAATAACCTGGAGTTAAATCTAGCAACTTTGGAAAAACTTGAAACTGAGGTAGGAAGTGGTTCCATTAAAGATAGTATACTTTGAAAGTTTCAAAGAGGTACATGTATAGAGTAGAACGTTTAATCAAACCGTTCTGGATTGTCATGTAGATTATGTGCATGACATGTTCACCGAATTCACCTGGTCAAACTCAAAGGGTTCAGAGTACCAACTCCGGCCAGAACTGATGGAGCTATAGTGCATGGATAATATGATTTGGCCCAGTACCTGTGTTTTCTTTGTATATTTGGAGCAAAATACAGTTCTACCGAAAGCATTGCTCTTCACTAGATTGTACAGCATCGCTGAATGCATGTGTTAACCTTGCATTCAAATAATCAATCATTATTCTTGTGTCAGGGGCCCTTCATCTTCTTGTTTTAATACTTTCCTGCTAACAGGTCCTGCAGAAGAAAAGTGTCAAAATTAAGAAGCCGCCCTCCAAGCAAGGCACTCCAATTCTCTTTGAATCACCCACGGTGTATCCTTTTGTTGTTTTATTTAATGTGGTCTACTGCATACAACTAATATGATAATAATGTTGCTGTGTAAATGCCACAGGTCTGTAAACAGAGGTCAGGAATAAAAAAGGAGTCTCTGATTCTCGGTTAATAGAGAATACGAGAGGAAGTTAGTCTTAGAAGGAGAATACTTTGTGTATATACAGTACTTCATGTAAGACCTCAAAATATAGTATAAATCCATATGTACTGTATATGTTTAGAGGGTGAGGCTAGTATCTTCATACACATGCACATAAACTATATTTGAGGTCTTACATATGAAGTACATACCTCAAACATAGGAGACACACATGAGTATGTATAAGTTAGGGGATAGGCTAGTATCTACATGTACAGTACATATTAGAGACGGTCTTACATGAAGTGCATACTGAATACTGTGAATAATCTGGATCCGGTGCTATAAAAGTGTAATAACTTGCATGCACCCCAACTTAGAATGTCAGGACCACACCTATTTGTCAGGTCATTTTGAAAAGTAAAGAGCAAAGCCAGATCCTCAGATTTTATTGGCACATGTTATTGGTTTAAAATCAGTTGTAAACTAACTCGTCCATTGCACGAACCAATGATAGCGAACGTAACGTGCCCAGGTCATATATTACCTAGTTACGCATATGTGCAGTTCAAACGCTACACAATTTTTTGTGTCGTCTTCTAGTATTGCACGCTGGTAAGATTTGTCCATCGGCCTAAGGTGATGCTTCCAACTGCATAGCAGGAATTTTAAGCCGCCATAAGTTAGTGGTTCGTGAGGAATTGAGTCTAATATTGTCTGCAATCGTAGAAAACTCCAGCATCGGCAACAGTATATATGACTGTTCCGCTGCGTACAGCGGTTCAACTTCGTGTAGGTCCGCTGACCCTGTTCTTTACTTAAAACTTTCTTGTATTTTTCCGTTTATCTTGCGTTCAGACGAATGAATATCTCATATAATTGTACTTCAAAGAAATTACTTTTTAATCCAACTTGAACATACCACTAGCTGTATTGTTCTGTTAGGGTAACTACTCCGATGAGTTGCTTAAATTTCCCACTGGTGAGCACCTGGCTGTTGGGTGCCAGTCAGTTTTACAATATTTTTTGCTGCCCAGATGGGACAGTGGCTGATGCCCATTGTGTCGTCCCTGCAGCCCCACAGAGATTATACCTTCGCAAGAGTTGAGCTATACTTGAGCCTCCTACCAAAGGGTATTTTGAGTCTTTAACGGGTAGATTCTGTGGCTAAAGGAATTGATACGGTATAATTAAGTAATTAAATAAGTTCACAAAGGGAACAAATTAGGAGATGCATTGCAAGGTGTTGCTTTTTGAGATGGTTCTCTACCGCCGGCTCTGGTCATGAAGCCTGAAACTCTCCTTATTGTCGTGAATATCGCTGTGTTTATATTTTTTTTCAAACCAGTCCTTCCTTGACTACAACTCTTGCAAGATCTATTAATAGTGAAGATGACTTTGGTCTTTTTGATGCATACACTCCCGTTGGCAAGGTAAGGCCTTGTTTATTACTCATTGTGGTTTAGGTCATGTAAAGTTCATACATGAAAAAGAACATTTATATCTCCCAATAGCAGAAGGCCAGTATGACAGTGCAGTAGGGTTTACCAAGTAATCCATCACATCGAACCAATTATTATTTTTCCCCTGTCGGTTCGCCCAACGTTCCTACCAGTTGGCCTCCAAAACAGTTTTCATGAGAATTAAAATCAGATTTCGAGAAAATTCTAAAAATTGTAATCCAGACCTGAAAATTGGCTGATTAAGTTAGTAACAATAGAATCATAGATGTTGTCCGGTCGTTATAAACACTACCCATTTTTCGTCGATCATCAATTTCTTAAAACAGTTCTCAAAACAAAAAAGACTAAAATCAGTCA
Organism: Orphnurgus asper; assembly: GCA_027574785.1. Classification (NCBI taxonomy): domain Eukaryota; kingdom Metazoa; phylum Echinodermata; class Holothuroidea; order Elasipodida; family Deimatidae; genus Orphnurgus; species Orphnurgus asper. The sequence goes on from JAODAG010169176.1 coordinate 5,815, forward strand.
AAACATTAAAATAACCTAACATGAGCCTGCGAATGATGTTGCGGGACATTTGGTAGGTACTTTTAAAAGTTGAGGGCGAACTGGTAGGTACCTGGGGGGCGGGGAAACTGGTATCATTTGTGGCGAACTGGTAGGTACCGGGGGGAGAACTGGTCATTTGGTGGCGAACTGGCAGTTGGGCGAAGCAACCTGTCACCATGGACATAAGCAATTATGTAACACCGTTTTCCGTTTAATCTCGTTTATTTGAGCTTTCTCACCAACTACACAAAGCTTAATTTTCTGTTGTGGACCTTAACATTTCAAAAAAAAAATAGGTGTGAGCTAGTGTCACAACAGTAATTCTCTTCTACAGGTATGAAAACTTTTTGGTCCTTTCGGTGAGAGATCAAAAGGTGGAACTCAAATATATATAAAGATGAAATGTTAGTAAATTGTTAGTGGCCATTCAGCGATACTACCCGAAATGTTGACAAAGCTAGATAGCTTTTCTGTGGTATATCGTATCAAGTTGGAAACAAAAGATATATACTAGTTTTTGTTCTGAGTACTCGGGAACCGGTTGTGTATATTGAATAACCAATAATTTGCCTTTACACTTTTTGTCTGCTTCCATATTACTTATAATTATGAATTTCTGATGTCATCAGAAGATTCGTTATTAGAGTAGCAAATATCCATTTTTACACGATGTAACTATGCTATGTGTTCTCTAGGCAAGGAGATTGCCACCTCTGTTTTATGCTTTGATGGTCAGAAAGAAGCTGCCGGCCTTTACATATTAATTTGCACATTGCTGAAATCTTATTCAGGCAAATATAAAAAGACCAACTTTTAAAACTCCTGATAGCAGTCAGAAGAAGCAGCAGAATCAAGGAGGATTGTCACCATTCATGTAAGTCCGTCAATTGATTCGAAAAAAATTACACTGTGCTGTCGTCGCCATCAGAGAAAATATACAGCAAACTAGTAAAGGATTATTTCCATTCATTTCTTAAAGAGCTGTCTTTCGTATTCTTGTAAAGTACAGGAAGCAGCTCTGGACAGTACATTTGCAAAGTGTTCATTTATCAAGTAGATGGTTAGTCCAAAGTATTCCGAACAGAGAGGACATGCATCTAGGAGATTTTACAGTGTTTTACTTATTTAGAAAATTGCTTACAGCTACCAGCTTAACATTCCATACTCAGAAAACGTTACCTGTAACCTCAGTCCTACTTCCATGGCGTCGCGTCCTGGTGGTGCCACTAACAGGCTATTTTCTGGGGAGTGTGTATCCATGGATATTCCCTCCTTTTTGGATTAAATCTAATTGTATTTTTCCTTACGGGAACCAGTTTTGGAAGGCGACTTTTCTTTCCTGGCCTCACTTTGCGCTATAAGTGTCTGTCATTTCTTCCGGCTTTAATTGAATAGCCTGAGCTCTCAGTATATGCTATGATAGGTGCGACATGCACCCGGATGAAATGCTGTGGAAATAGGACTGAGGCAATAAGTTACGATTCCTGGGATGCTACATGGGTAAATGTATGGCTAGTAGATCGAACCCCACACCAGTAAGTGTTGAGGATTCTATGCCCTGCAGTTTTCTTCTAATTTTAAGCTGGACTATGACAACTTAGCAGTTGAGCTCTACCATCATCTGTTGACACCCACCCTTCTATAAACTCCATTCTCCGTTCCGACGGCGTTACTTACTTTCCACGCTCTAGGTCCACACCTTCCCAGAAGTACAGCACCAGAGGAAACAAGGGTGAAATCGTTGCTAAGTTTGGAGACTTGAACAATGCCGAGTGGGGAGGTTCCAACCCGTGGAACTGTAAAGTGGCAGCCTTCAACCCAGAAAGCACCATCAAAGCCAAATATAAGTACATGTTCCAGAAACTCACAGAGAAAGCTCACAGTAAGTTATATGGTTTTTAAGATTAATAGTAACGTCACCAGAGGTCCTCATCATATAAGTATTGTTTCAATGATAAGTAGTGATGTAAAACCAGAGGTCCTTAGCTCGGACAGGTTACCTATGACATAAGGAATTGTTTGTATGATAAATAATGATATCACCAGAGGTCCTTAGCTTGGACAGGTTAACTTCAATTTAGGTATATGTCTCAATGATAAGTAGTGATGGCACCAGAGGTCCTCATCTTGGACAGGTTACGTATGATATAAGTATTTTGTTTCAATTATTTTTTTCCAATGATAAATAGTGGTGATATCACCAGAGATCCTTTTCCTGGACAGGTTACCTATGATATAGTATATTTTCAATGATAAATAGTGATGTCACTTTAGATCCTTATCTCGGAAAGGTTTACCTACAGTAATATATATGTATGTTTAAATGATAAATATTGATGTCTCCAGAGGGTCCTTATCTTCGACAGGTTAAAACCTCTGATATATAATCAATACCATCATTGTTTGTCCAAAGAATTTTCGATTTTTTGGTTTAAAGTAATCACATGATGGATGTTGTATTGGGCAAGATATTCATCATTGGGTTACTTAGATACCAACAGTAAAGTAATCGTGTGTGTGATCAAGCCCATTGAAGTGAAGCACATGCTATGCACTGCTGATTGGCATTGTGTCTACACTAACTATATGTGCCATGGGTTCAGTAAATTAAGAATGCACTCTTCAGATACTGAAATACCTGTTACATAACCTTGCTGATGTCAAAGGGGGTGTATAGTTAGACTGCTAATCTGTGTAGTCATAGCTGGTCTTTGTTTCATTTTCCAGTTTTGAATGACTTGATAGAAGAAATGTCACAACATTTACAAGAAAAGTACGACATTGAAGAGCTGTCTCATGTGGCTATCCCATTGCAGGTAATTGCTAGTGCTTAATTATACTGTCATATATATTGCATGTCAGAAACAAATATGAGACTCGACAAGATGGCTGCCAGTTTGACACTGCTTTTTATGCCAGCGTGTGTTGATGTATATGTATATCACTGATGCTTTAATGTAAATACATTGTGAAGGTTATGCAACAACACCATAATTAAGCTTAATATACTGCACAGTTTACACTATGAAAGATGAAGGGTTGATATGTTTCATCAAGCTATAGATACTGTTTTAATAGTGCCTCTAAAATAGTCCCCAGACTTATGTGACTCATGATAACAGCTGGGAAAGTGTTATTACTTTAAATTAAAGCATAGACCACTCCAATCCCTTGCTTGTATGTATCAAATACATTAAAATATAGGCTGTAGTCCATGTAATTTTGATACCCATGTGTAACAAATTGGTATTCCAAGAAGTTGAAACTTAGTTCACACCATGAGTCACTCTCTTATAATGAGTCACTCTCTTAAAGCTAGTCTTGTTGTGAGTTATTCTCTTGCAGGGAGTCACTTCTTATAGTGAGTAACTCTTACAGTGGGTCCATAGTATATTCACACCATTAGTCACACCATGAGTCACTCTTGTAGCAAGTCACTCTCTTATAGTGAGTCACTCTCTTATGCGAGTCACTCTCTTATAGTGAGTCACTCTCTTATAGCGATTCACTCTCTTATAGCGAGTCACTCTCTTAAAGTCAGTCACTCTTATAGTGAGTGTCTTACAGAGTGTCACTCTCTTATTGTATGTCACTCATTTAGTGAGTAACTCTTATATAGAGCCGTCACTCTATAATATTAAGTCACTCTCTTATGAGAAATGTTCTTGAACCTGAATTAAAAATAAAAATCTAGTTTGAACCTATCCCTGACAATTATTGTTTTAATTTATTTCAGGAAAAGGTATCTGCGGTCGGAAGAGTGTGTTGTGATAGTGTTGGCAAACTTAATCCGCAGTCAGTGCTTCTAGAAGGCTCAGTGGAAACATCTGCTGGAAAGCGTGTGCCTCTGCAGCTGACCGAAGTAAACCACTACTCGCTCTTCCCAGGGCAAATAGTGGCCCTTGAGGGCATCAACAGCACCGGGACCAACATGGTAGCCTCCAAAATACATGAGGTACGAACCAGTTGCTGATTGCCATCGGAATGTCACGTGAAAGTACTTAATGAAGTCGAAAGCAACACATGCTTGCAGTGATAGTTTAACTAAAACTGCATGTTTTGGGTCATGCAGTATTGTTAGGTATGTTATTCTTATGCCATCTCAACAGGTTACTGCATGATAACATTATGCGTAACATAAAACTTTAGTAATTTTACCCTGAAAAAGGCAAATTATGTGTTATGTGCCCCTGATATATTTTAGGTGAGTTAGGATGCTACTCTATAGGTAGAAACTATAAGCGTATAGGTTATAGTTAATAGCTGCTAGAGCTATGAGTAGGTGATGTTGGCATGAACTGACATCATCATAGGGTCAGAGGTCATTGGTGAAAGTTTGGATGGTACACTAGGTAGAATTAAGAAAACTCTGAAAGCACTACAGTGACTCTTGAATACCAAATGCTTCTACTTGAACTAACAATTTCCAATGATGACCATGCCTCTTAATTCTCCTAGTACTGTTTAAATGTTACTTTTACAATATTTATAAAGACTAGTTTATATTCTAACAAAGACTTGATGATACTTTATACGTTATATTTTTCCTGCAGGGGGTCAGCCCGCCTCTCCCGGCAGACACTGACGTCAGTCTGTCCAACCACGGCTCTCTTCACGTTCTCCTGGCAGCCGGACCATTCACAACCTCCGACAGTCTCAACTACGAGCCGCTCACAGACCTCTGCGGCATTATCCAAGAAAAATCCCCAGATGCCTGTATACTGGTAATTAAAGGATTAGAACCAGAGCACTGCTACATTCTATAATAGTCTGCTGGAAAATATTCTCTTAAAGTGTACTGTTGTTTTCACAATTCCTTTAAATGAAAAACATAAGAAGAAAGATGAGTCACAGAACTACACGGTTACTAGTATGTATTATGCAAGAACTTGAAAACCTCGTCACAGTACTTGTACTTGAGCACTGTACACAGCAGCATCAGTTAAATATGTTGCGATTTAGCTATTGCTTTAACTTCCTAAGGTTGAGATAAATGGCCTGGAATGGAACTGATAATATATGTATTTTTTTATAAAACGGTTTTGCTTGGTGAAAAAGTTCTTTATAGGTCAAATTCCACCAATTGATTATTACCATACATTGCCAGTTTCTTCTTTTTGCCATTAATTTATTCACATATGTCTCTTTATTCCCCAGTTTGGTCCATTTTTAGATTGTAACCAGGAACAAATATCAGTAAGTATATGTTACCCGTACCCCAAAGGCTCATTATGCATATATGATGTATAAGGTCATCAGTGTTGACCTCATCATGGATCAAACTTATTTTTTGTAATCCGACCTTGCAGGTAGGATTATCCTTCAGAAGGGCAAATTGGTCATTCTACCTGCAGATTGCTGATTTCTTGCGGAACTTAAAATTGTTACAGGAATTGACAAGGGGATATGATCTCCCAGAAAAAAACCTTGGCAGCCAGTCTTTGCCAGGGCAACTCACAAGTCAGTCAGTGCCAATGTTTTTCTTTTCTCTCCCTTCTTTAGTACATACTGAATAATCTGTTCCTGACATATTGATAGCTTTGTGTAAGTAATTGTGTTGACAGCACAATTAACTATTTTATGTCTTGAAGTTAGACAGAACATTGTTCCCGGAGCATCATGTTTGTACACTTCGGCCATATAAATGTTTGGGGTGTGTAGCTGTATATCATTTATTAGACACATGTTTGTGCATTACGAAGGTGGCACAAGCCTACAATGCTTGGACACATGTACCAAAAGTCTATTCGCGTTCCATGCATGCAATTTTTCCTTTGCGAACACAGAACACAGATATTTTTTGTTTCCTTCTATTTAGAGTGGAATTCTTCCGGAGTCATTTGACACAATTTTTGAAAAACTAATACAAAAGATCCTGGAAGGAACTGAAGGGTACGTGTAGTGTTGCCGTCAGGATATACGTTGCTCTGAGTATATAGTTATTTTGATAATTCTAGACATTTTAGGCTTGGATGGTGTTCCTGCATGCATGGAGTTAAACATCCTGACCCTTAACTTACAATTGACCCTCGCAATTACATTAATTTCACACATTTATTTCCTTTTTTTGTTGTACTTGGTAATATGCGGTGGAAATAAATAAGTTTTTTTGACTGATTTGCATAGTCCACTTAATTTAAGTGGTTACCGCGAAAGCATCTTGTTGTATTATATAAGCCATGGATATAGTGGTTATAAGCTATAATCACAGAATTGATTAAATTTTGTGATAGCATGGTATAACTTGAGTGGACTGAATCTGAAGAGAAACATGTTTCATGTGCAAGAATGGGTGGGGGAGGGGTTGGATGTAGTGGCTCCTGTTACGCATATCACTCATAAAGATCAGTTACTCTATATACAAGTTTTTTGTTTCAGGTCAGGGACACAGTTGGTACTGCTGCCCTCACTCAGAGATGTACACCACGAGTTTGTATATCCTCAACCACCATTTGATGAATTACAATTAGGGAAGGAAGCACGAAAGGTTAAAGTAAGAAACTTAGTACCTGTGTTGAGTGAAATCTGGGCCGAGGGCCAATCTGCACGACACAAAATTGATCCCAGCTGTATAAGAAAGATGATATCTGAATTATTATGCAAATTAGTAGACTCTAGTAAATGGGTGTCACTTCCAGGACTTGACACAATTAATTTGCTGCATGAAGAAGTGAAACTGAGGTATAACTCAAAGACTGTTTCATCCAAGGTGTTGAATATGGAATATGCTAAAGAGCAGTGGTTTTTAAAAAAGAAGTCTTTCGTTCGAACCATTCTTCTTTTTTTTAATCGGCATGACTGGCCCACCCTTGCCCCCAACTTCCTGCTTGGACCAAAAATCTTTGTCCTGAAGAAATTCATGATTATTAGTATATAATTTCATTCGCACAGCTTTCATGGACTATATTGCAACGTCTACGATGACATCCATTCATTCCCGTTAAGATATGACTTATGTGCCCCACCCTGGCCAACCCTCCCCCTATTGTTTGTCTTAATCCTCCCAATCCCCAGTTTATGCTGGTATATTTCTCTATTCCTCCTTGACTTGGCTTGTACACACTCTCTAAAGCATATTTGTCCATGATAAGAATGAGGAGTTTTTTTGGCTTGTACACCAGGCCTGGTTAAACTCTCTAGAGCTTATAATGTCCATGATAAGAATGAGGAGTTTTACCAAAGATCATACTAGCATGCTTAGAATGGCCTCGGTTTCATGTAAATATCGTGAAAATTCTCTGTAAGCGTCAGCTGACAACTAATAACATAATAACTACTTAGCATCGTTTGACTTGATGGTTCTAAGTTGTCCTTCTTCCCTCTTATCTCCTGATGTGAGAGGTTAACCTTTCAATCTTAAGTTGATGTTGAATTTAGGATTCTCTGGTGCACCTGTTAATCTGTGTCCTCCCACGTCAAGGATAACTTCATATCATTACTTCATAATATTTGAATTCTCATCCATTTGAAACTCCTGTGGATCAATTTTTAGAAGCTTTGTATGCAGCAATCTTAATCGGGAAAATTTCCTGCAGCTTCGTTACGCGACAGTTATGGTTCGATTTCATTTCTCCCTGTATATATATCCAGAGGCTACACTCGATTTCTGAACCGAGTACTTTCACCGTGAATGGCATTGTCTTTGGGGCTACCTCTACTGACGTGCTCCTGCATCTTGGTAAAGAAGAAATCTCAGGGTAACGTCTAATATTAATAAAACTGTTTAATAGGAGTGGTATGCTGACATATGATTTACACGACAATATTTTGTCGAGGCCAAACTAAACTAAACTTTAATTTTACAGGTTAATTATGGCTAATTAAGAATGGGCCTCCAGTGTTTATGTTGCGGTCAAAGTTTGTGTCTAATTTGTGTTTGTGCCATTAAGGTTGTACCTAATTTGTGTTTTATGCCCTCTGGTTGCACCTATTATGTGTTTTATGCCATAAGGTGCACCTTAGTTGAGTTGTATGCCCTCATGGGTTGAACCTCATTTGTATTTTCTGCCCTCAGGCATTTAATTTGTATTTTATGCCCTCAGGTTGTACCTAATTTGTGTTGTATGCCCTCTGGTTGCACATATTTTGTGTTTTATGCCCTCAGGTTGCACCTAATTTGTATTTATAATTCCCCCCCCCTCACTGTAGTTCTGCTACTACGGGTGACAGACTTGGTCGTTTGATGAAGCACATCTTTACCCAACGGAGCTATTACCCTGTCCATCCACCTCCTGAGGACGTCCCGATCGACTATGGACATTACGAAGAGTACGCACGGCTGGCCGTCACGCCTCACGTCTTCATCACTCCATCAGATATGCGCTACTTCATCAAGGTACAGTTTGTTCGGATGTTTGTCTAATTATTGTTGGAGACTCCAGTTGGCACAAGTATAATGTGATTCTTGACCAAGTTGCACACCTGATACTGAATTCATGACTAGCTTTTCATATATATATATAT
>JAODAG010169287.1:2013-14297 GCA_027574785.1 Orphnurgus asper
TGAGGCATGCTGAGGCATGCTGAGGCATGCTGAGGCATGCTGAGGCATGCTGAGGCATGCTGAGGCATGCTGAGGCATGCTGAGGCAATGCTTAATTTTTAAGTTCGTTCTCCTTGTGTTTGGAAACATCTTCAGGCTGTCTCTATGGGAGAACTTGACCAAAAGAAGATTTACGTGGCTCTCTTCAAGGATAGGGGCACAGTGATCACTATCCTGCTCTACGATAATCGCACCAAAACCACATCGGCCTACGTGCCGTACGTTAACTATGCCTGTGACGATAAATCCGATGGAAATGTGTGTACTTACACGGGTGAGTTACGGTTTCCGCTTTAATTTATGTAGGAGTTAAAAATCAAGAGGCGCCCATGCATACCTACAGTAGAAGCGAATCCTCTCAACCTTAAACACTGAATGACACTCTTGCATGTATATATGTATTGCATTTATACAGGAACCGATCAAGAGCAATGTTGTATATCCTTCAGGAATTCTACATGCAGGATCTTTAAAAACCATAATTAAGGAGACCACAGGACTGGAGTTTGAAATGTGGGCATTGATCCCTCTCCTGAAGGAATGTCTGTAGGATCTACTCACAAAGCTCTTTCCGGTGGAGTCTGTTACAAATCTTATCCCTTGATGTCGGAGGTCTTGTTGATTTCACAGATATGGGGCCAACGTTAGTCTACACGTTCTGCGGTCTGTCGGGCGTCATCCTCTGTTTCCTCGGCCACTGGATATTTCTCTACGGTGAGCTTATAACCCCCTCCGTATGAAGTTCATCCCGGCCACAGACGTAATTCTGATGGAATCACCCACACCCGGTTATCCATGTATGGAGTTTTGGTTCGCATGGTGATGGCCTCCGGTGCCTGTATTCGGTCAAGTCGGCGCGAGCGGGTGGCCGTGCGTGCGCGTGTGTGTGTGTCGCGTTTGGGACCGGGATCTTAAACGAAGGAATTCCGAGTCCTCGGTCGTCAATTCAAAAGAGTCAACATAAGTCCTCGGTATAAGGTTAGTGCCGGCGAGGTCCCGCAATGGATTTTACAACGGACTAGTCCCCGATTTGAATGCGGTTGTACGTGTGTGTGTATGTATGTCCTTTTCGTGAAAGTTTCATTGCATTCTTTTTTTTTTCTTCCTTATGATTTCGATCAGAGATGTACATGTTTGGATTCTTACCGACCGTGATTGGTGTTTATATGGTACTCTCAGCGAACACTGGCCTGTTGCCCTTTGGTAAGTTTTGCTGAGGTTGAATTATCGCCCCATACCTCTCGCCCTGCGAAAAGAATAATTCAAGTGATATCAAGTAGAGTATATCCTTGACAAATTAACACACAATGGGCAGTAGTAAATGTAACAACCTGTGAAATATCTAGATGAATGCCCTTATTTTGAACTGTGTAAGGATAATGTTATTTCTCCATTAACTGACAGGAATAGTCCATGAAAAAGATCGTTCCTGGAATTTACTCAATCGATCGTTATGACATTTGAACGTCGTTTGATTGTCAGACTATGTGACATGCGTCTTGAAATGATGTTTTCTTTTTAAATAATCGTAGGTACTATTATATACGTATAATACTATTTTGGATTTATTTGTTTGTTACATAATTCTGACTTTTCACGTTGATCCTTATTGGTTCTGCATGACTGGCCGGCTTCGAGTCCAGGAGGATGTTTTATTGCCTTCCCTTAGACAGTAGACAAAAAATGCTTCACATGACCTCCCCAAGTCATAAAACTGTTATTAACAGCAAATCGAGCTGTTAAAGACCATTGCTTAACACTGAGCTATCGATGTGTCGAGAACTGATCATCCACTCTGTACTGCAGAGAAAGAGGATAGCGCTTTCATGGTCCATTGAGTTGCCCTGGCAAAGACTGGCTGCCAATCTCGGGGGCTGAGATATTTTTTCGAGTCCTGACGGTTTAGGTGGGATTTTTTTTTAAATGTCCCCTTGTCACTCTCCTAACAGTATTTTTCGTACCCGCACAAATCCAGGGATCTGCCGGGTTGGAAAGACAGGTTTTGTCCTTCCCGTGCTGTTAAACCAGTAATGAAATGACGGAGCCAGATTCTGCCTCTCTCTCTCTCTCTGCTAGGTATAATGACCTTGTCCATCACCCTGGGCTTCCTTGGAGGTGTGGCTCTGATGGGGATGTGGTGGCGCTTTGGAAGAGCGACTCCCACGGCCCTCTGGATCAGTCTCGTCCTGGGCTATCATCTATCGTCCGTTCTGTTTTTCACTCCTTTTGGTAAGGTTCGGTATTGGTCGGTTCAAGTCCGTCTCACCCCAAGTATATCTCTAATTCCAAGTTGACAGTTTTACCCATCTTACCCCCCGTGGGGGGGGGGAGTCTGGATTCTTTGACTGCAAGTGATTAAAGTTCAAACATGCAGCAATTGCTTATTTTGATGATAACGAATATTTAATGGGTAGCTAATATGATAAGGGTTTCTAATTTGTTTTTGTGTAAAATATTCCTTTTTAAGTAAAATTAAAGCAGCTTGTTGAGTTTGAAATGAAGATTTACGATTAGTCATAGTAAATGGTTTCATCCCTAGCCGTGTGTTTAATGGTTTCATTCCTAGTGGTGTGTTTAAATGGTTTCATTCCTACTGGCTGTGTTTAAATGGTCTCATTCCTAGCGGTGTGTTTAATGGTTTCATTCCTACTGGCTGTGTTTAAATGGTTTCATTCCTACTGGCTGTGTTTAAATAGTTTCATTCCTAGTGGTGTGTTTAAATGGTCTCATTCCTAGTGGTGTGTTTAAATGGTCTCATTCCTAGTGGTGTGTTTAAATGGTTTGATTCCTAGTGGTGTGTTTAAATGCTTTCATTCCTAGTGGTGTGTTTAAATGGTCTCATTCCTAGTGGTGTGTTTAAATGGTTTCATTCCTAGTGGTGTGTTTAAATGGTTTCATTCCTAGTGGTGTGTTTAAATGGTCTCATTCCTAGTGGTGTGTTTAAATGGTTTCATTCCTAGTGGTGTGTTTAAATGGTTTCATTCCTAGTGGTGTGTTTAAATGGTTTAGTCCTAACCGTGTGTTTAAATGGTTTCATTCCTAGTTGTGTGTTTAAATGGTTTCATTCCAAGTGGTGTGTTTAAATGCTTTTATTCCTAGCCGTGTGTTTAAATGGTCTCATTCCTAGTTGTGTGTTTAAATGGTTTTATTCCTAGTGGTGTGCTTAAATGATCTCATTCATACTGGTGTGTTTAAATGGTTTCATTCCTAGTGGTGTGTTTTGACGGCCTGGTACCGTATCAAATGCTAAAATACGAATATCTTTCTCTCTTGTTTCAGAACATGGCAGTATCAAGCTGTCATGTGATGGACTGAATTTAGTCACTTGTTCATGAGAGTGTGTCTGACATTGTCTCTGATTCTAAAGACCTCTCAATGACAGTGACTGTTCTCAAAAAAGAAGTGGATATATTTTCGTACCGACATGGTAATCAAAACAAAACTGTCGCTATAATCTGGTTCCATGTTTGGTACAAGTATCAACTCCAGTGGCTGTTTTGTAAGAATTGATAGAATTGTAAGAATTTGAAAGAAAATTGTTAGAATTTGAAAGAATTGTAAGAATTCCAGGCCATACGTGGCCACCGTTAAAACCATCTTCTGTTTCTCTTGCCTTTGCAGGTTACATGAGTGTATGGCGAAACACCACTGCCTTCGGACTGGCTTTTGCGTGCGGAATGTTGGTCGTTCCAATCTTTGGACTGATCTTTCAGAGATGGGTCAGTGGTAGTATTCAGGCCTTCACGTTTATCCACTGGTTCCCTATAAAGCTTCCAAACAAGACTGCATGTGGCCAAGAAAATATTTGTGTTTTGAGTTCGAAACAAAACAAAATGCCCCTTTGGGCAAAGCTGAGGCACAGTCCTTTTGCTAAGAGGCATGGCAAGGTTCTTCGCATTAATTTAGATGCTAGGATTGAACCGTGTATAACGTGGCATTTTCAGTGGGGGTACACCCCCTTAATATAAAATATAACATAATGTGATGACCCACCCCCACCCCCCAATATATATATTTCATGTAGGACTCTTGCACGTCATACAAATGCCTTAGGTAACGTAATTATGTGTCCGTGACGGTGCGTGCGGGCATGCGTGTGCGACGACTTGTTTTGTAACGCGAAATCTCAACGGCGACATTCAACGTAGGACCACGAGTGTCATGACAGACAGGTATGTGCCATGTTGAGTACACGGTACCCCCACCCCCCCCCATTGTTATCGGTGCTCACGTCATGAATATTTATAATGAGTGGGCGTCACTTTAAAATGTCCAACGTCTTCTCGACCACAGGTGCAATCAGCTTCTTGCTTGTGGTGTGGTGGTGTTGCATGGTGAATGTTATAGATGCATTTCTGTTTTTCACGTCGCATTTTGTGTAAACAATGTTAATGAGTAGGTTTTCCAAATCGCAGAAAAATGGCAATTTAACCATGGTAGCCCAACAATGGCGTGTCTGGTCACCGTCGTAGTTGGCAGGTAGATGCACGTTCCTCGCTTGATGGGTACATGTGACCTAGTTGCCTTTGGTGATCATCATTAATGAGTGGATTAATGTAAATTTCTTACAATTTTTAATGTCTTCGTATAACCGAGTGCAATTTTCTTCGTACGTGGTCGTGTTTTTTTTATAGCTTGCAATTTCAAAATGGACCTCAGATCGCTCGTTCGTTGTTATCGTGTGCGTGGGCCCCGTGTTCGTGCATGCGACGCTTCGAGCCTGCGATGACCCAAAGTTCGTAGGATTGAGATTGCACACTTGGGTGCATAGGTCATGCTCAGTAGTAGATGATGCAGCCCATTGTTTTTTTGGTGTCGGATGGCGTTGCCCGCAACTGAAAAGATATTCTGTCGTCGTCGTTGGCAGAGGGCCGTAACCGTTTCTCCTATTGGTCCGTTGTGTCATCCAGGTTAGTCTGCTGGCCTCCGCCGTGATTGGTTCCTACATGGTCATAGCTCCTCTGAGTTTCTTCTTTGGTGGAGTCATCCAGTACATCAATCAGAACGTCGTGCATCGGGCGTCGTCCGAACATTTCGACGAAGCAGTTTACGTCCTGCCGGGAAATCCAGTCGGTAAGCACTTCCAAAGCTTCTAGCTCGTCAATTTAGTTCCATTGTAGCAGTGTTTCATATCTATACATTTATATATCTATATATTTATTAAGGTAAATGGGGGGGGGGGTAGGTGGTGCGCTATCTGACGTCACACTGGCGCGATGAACCAAAGCACGGAGAGCCCCGAGATTCATGGACTTATAGCATGTCCTCATGAAAAGAAACCAAATAATCCGCCTTTTAGGTGGTTTGAGCCAACTTTTTAATAAGTAAGACGAATAGTAAAATGTCAGTGGTTCTTTCGACCAACTAGACCGGTTTCTGCTCTCGTGCTCTAAAGGCGGAGCGTCATCAGTAGTAACGGCCGTAATGTTTCATGGCATCGTTCTCAAAGTGCACTTGTTAGTGCGTCTAGCAAAATTTCGTGGTGACCTTGTAACGTTTCAACCGTTTCTGGATCGTTGGGAAACCTTGATTTGACAAGTAAATCTTTCAGATTTGGAAAAAGGTTCGACAGGAGCTGGTGTTGCTAACAGTTACCAGTGATTTAAAACTAGAGCCTGTTTTAGATGCTGGGTTTTCACATGAGGTGTGTAGAGTAGTTGGAAGGTGGTCTTTTAGGATGCGTTTTATTCGCTAGGTATTGCAGTCGGTAATGGCCTCTAACTTGTCAATTTAGTTAGTAGCAGTGTTTAATATCTATATATTTCTATATATTTCTATATATCTATAATATCTATATTTATCTATCTATATGACAAATCCATCTTCACCTTTACAACGGCCTTTAATTAAGCGATGATTTGGTTTCAAAGACGTCGTCTTCGTTCCCTGAGCAGATTACATCCTCGGCGCGCTGTGGTGCTTCCTGACAGTCTTGGGCGTGGCTTCTCAAAATTACCTCACCAGGGAAGCGGACGCCATGCCACCGTGCCCGTACAAGGCGTTCAAGGAGAGGAGAGTACGATATCTGAGGTCGAGGGTCGGGGAAGGTCAACTCACCAGCGGCGTAGTCAATTCCTCGGAGAACGAGCACACGCCGTTGCTGGCTGGAGATTTATGAAAGAATTAAGCTTCTGGGGGTTTGTCGCTTCGGAAAGAGGCCGAGAAACGTGAGGATACGGCCGTGACCTTCGACACGGGGACGAACGATGGGGTTCCCTGCTGGTATGGCACTCACGATCGAATGAGAGCGGCTGGTGGGTTCACGTCACTCGGACAGATAAACGTCCGAGGACGGCCGAGATCCGACTACACGAAACGACCAGCGAACGGTCGGTCGTTATCAGCGTTTACTCGACGGACGGATTCCTTCCCGCATGCCGCGACGACTCCAAATCTTAGCGTCGTTTGTCCGTCGACGGTAGACGAAGCGATGAACACCAGCTCCCGCGTTACAGACGGCTATTAGTTGAATATTCATCACGTCGATGATCACCCAAGTCCATCTTAGCTTTGAGATTGGTGCGGACATTTATTAAGATGGCGCGGACCATCGGGCAGTGCGGACGGCGTGGAGGTCAACTTTCCCCATCGTCCTCAAATTTAACAGGCGGCTAGAAAACACGGTCACATTACCTTTCTGCTACACCGTAATTGCTTGCTTTGCCTAGCCGCGTTTGGACGATTTGGCAATGCAAACTTATCGATAGAACGCTTCCATTCAACGACGCAAATTTCTGCAGAGATTCTCGACATCGTTTCTATGTAGTTACGTGATTTAGTGAAGCACGTCCCGCTGCGTAGGCCTTGAAGACTTAATTCGTCAGTTGATGTTCAACTGAGATTTATAATATTCAGGAATGTAGTACCTGCAAATATCAAGACTTTATATCTTTGTATAAAAATAGTGTTAGGGAGGAGATAACTGGGAAACAGGATACAAACTGGAAAGGGTAAATTTGGATAACTTTATACTCCTCCCATTTCAACAGAACCTCGTTCCATTGTTGCAACTTGTAATTGTTCCGAAAATCCGAAAAGCCACGAAGACATACGATAGGTTGCACTCGTAGCTACATACATACATATATATTTTAGACATCAATGTAATCATAAAGTCTATTTTCAACTCGTTTAAGAATGCAAAAGAAGGAAAATGGAAGTCTTACATGTAAGGCTCAAAGTTTATTTCATTGAAATACACTTCACATGCATTTTGTATTTTTTTTTCTTGATAATTGTGTCTCTCTTTGAATAATTGCAAAATCTTTTCTTCTTTTTTTAAAATTCTCGCCAAGAACGTCCCGGATAATAATGACAAACAATACCAGTATCCCTCAAACAACCCCAAACCCTGCTATGAAGCTGTAAAAAAAAACCCAGACTGTAACCCTAAAACACAACAATGAACAATCGACACAGCAAAGATTGTTGGACCGACGCAAAAAACCTCGGTTTATCAACTGCAGCTGTAATAATAACCCTATGACTGGATCGGCACCATTAGTCCCCGTACTTATCTGACCGACGGCTGAAACACCGGGGTCAGTAATGGGACGCCTCGCTATATACCTCGTTACAATGCCTCGCTATATACCTCGTTACAATGCCTCGCTGTCAGAGGGGGGGGGGGGTTTACAGCTTCTAGTCACTACAACGCATTCCAGACGAGGTATTTTGTTATCAAGTGACCTCATTATACTGTAACTATCAGAGGGAATTACATGTTGTAGGAAATACACCTCGCACTCCATACTTCAGTTTCATGTGCTACTCTGTAGCATATTACCTCGCTGCGGTAACTATCAGAGGGCTTCAGTCGAAGTTTATGAGGTACTCTGTAACACGCCATGCAAAGAAGCTTTGCTACCAATGAATGCTTCCTCAATGAATCATAACAATATTCAAAGAGCTGGGGAGAGAATACCAAACGTTGTCCTCCGAGACACCAGTGCTCCACAACGATACTGGTTGTGTAATCTGCTAAGTACACCAGCCCTCTAAGCTTATATGACATCATGGACTGGTAACCAACCTTTAAGGGTGGATCTCATGATTTACGACGAGTATCGAATCAGTAGCCTGATTATCTGCTGGAAATTTCTGTTAAAGCGTCATCGAAAGCCTGGCGATATGTTTTGCCACGATTTACAGTCGGTAATACATTCTGTATACCAGAGGATATATATATATATATTGTTTAAACTTGTGTTGGTTTGTACACGTGATCAAGACCATCCATGCGGGTGCTCGTCACGTATATAAACTATATACACTTAAATTTGAGTCCTAATCAAAACACGAAATTGTTTGGCTGCAATATATCTCTTGCTTGGAAGTGGCGACACAATTGGGAGTCGTAATCTTAAGAGTTAATTGATCTATAGACCGGATTACTTTACACAACGCAGCTATAAATATGCCAATAAATGACTGTCCTGTGTACACTTCCAAAAAAATAAATTAAAAAAAAAAGCAGATCGCAATAAAACTGCCCAGGACCTACTTTCACAGATAACCCTGACAATGGCTGCAGGTCAGAGGTCAGTTAGGGGGGGGAGGGCAGATAATTTTACACGGTGCAGACAGATTAATTCAGTGGCTTATTGAGTTGTATGGAAAGAACAAACGCCCTCGACACTTCCCGCAGTATTTTTTTTTCCTCATGCACCTGCAAAAATAGGGACATGGGCTGGCGGCCAGCCAGAACCGACTTTCCCCCCAAGATCAAAATTAATGAATACCTTTCACCACCGCGTTCCCTTACTAACGGCACTACACCGAACAATTCAAATAACAGAGACTCCCCTTCTGGAACGTCTTCCAGACCTGCAATATAATCTGGACGGACGTCGGAGAAACGCAGAAAACGGTTATGGTCCTCCCGGTGATTTGTTTTCCCCCCCCCCCCGCTGACTTGACGTGCCCCTACGAGCGATTTGCCCCACCGGATGAGACGACCCTCCCGACTGACCGGTAGACGACGCCCTCCTTCGGGGGAAGTCTCGTTCCGATAGAATATTTTCTTTGCGTTGTTTCAGAGGAAGTCGACGCCGACACCGAACTGCACACCAGACACGACGCTGCGAGTTGGAAATAAAACGGGTAATCGAAAATGTTCGATTAAAATAGGACGGGTTCTCCAGTATTCATCATTTTTCTAGTTTCTCCAAAGTAATCCGGATATCGATTAATGCCACATCTCGGTTGATCTCCAGTATCATCATGTAAGTTTATAACGTTTGATTAGAACTGGAAATATTATACCACTAGTTCTCAAGATCAGACGGTACTGAGATCTGAGGACAGAGATCAGACAACTAATATCATAGGATTGAGATCAGATAATTAAAATCAGTGGATTGAGGTCAGATAATTGAGATCAGAGAATTGAGATCAGAGAATTAATATCAGAGGTACTGAGATCAGAGGTACTGAGATCTGAGGACAGAGATCAGACAACTAATATTAGAGGATTGAGATCAGAGGATTGCGACCATGAGAAGAAAGGCCCTCTCCTCTGTTAAGTGGTTGGTCGTGCATGACTATTTTCTGACTTTCTAGCAAACATTTGGGTGCAAATACCTGCTAATAAGCAGGAGGACATGGTGATAAACCAACAGACACTCACCTGTCGGTTGGTTGCGCTGACACGGGTAGGCAATAATTCAGTTCAAACCTGGCGATCCTGCCGATATTTAACAGGACCCCAGCACCGTAGCTCAAGCGAAAATTATCCCGGAGTTTCCTCAGTTGGTCTTGAAAGTCAGGGTTATCTACAACGGTATAAATATGATGAGCGATTTCTTTACGGTAAAAAACAAACGTGGATAGAAATCAATGGGTTTAAATTGATAAGGGGTCAATTAAATGTTATAATACGTTTGGGGTTATGTAGCGTTGTCTTTGACATATTTTGCATTCAAGATGATGCAACATTTATGAGTATGTCATACATGAATATGCATGACCTACGAATCGAGCTATATGGGGATATGTAGAATCAACATTGACCTTTGCATTCAAGATGCTGCAATATTTATGAATATGTAATATCACCATGAATATGCATGACATATGAATCAAGCTATACGTATGGGGTTATGTAGAATCGCCATTGACCATTTATATTCAAGATGCTGCCAGAACTATTCAAAGCTTGCTCCAAGGATACCTCCGGTACTTACTCAAATTAACGTTGCATAAATTCCCGGCGTTGGCAAAAGCGTGCATTCTGAAGAAGTCGCCCCATCGACCCTTGGCAGGGTTAAAGGGCAGAGGTGTGTATATATGAGCACCCGCAGCCCAATACGATTCTGCACCTAAGAAGTTACCTGCAGCAGGGAAAGGGAAATGTTTTAATGCATGACACCCTATTGCATAATATCTCCAAGACCTCCATTTATTGCATGTTAAAGAGTTCTTCTTTCTTGCACAAGTATTAACTTCACATATATAAACATACATTAACATATATGAATAAACATATATAAATTCTATAAGTGTTTGGGGTAAGTAATTCCATACATGTTT
The DNA here is from genome assembly GCA_027574785.1 of Orphnurgus asper. NCBI lineage: Eukaryota > Metazoa > Echinodermata > Holothuroidea > Elasipodida > Deimatidae > Orphnurgus > Orphnurgus asper. Next base: position 12,583 of record JAODAG010169287.1, read on the forward strand.
TTTTTTCAAAACAAAAAGATTGGCTTACTATTCTAAATAAACTAAACCCTCTTTGGAAACCAGAGTTTATTAACCCACCACTTTCCTGGGGGCCGATGCCTCTGAAGTTGAACCCCCTCATGTCCGTGGGTCCACCCAGGAAGAACCGGTCGTTGATTTTGACCGGCTCGCTGTCCATGGACTTCATCAGACCCCCTTTGAGGGAACAGGATAGGACCTGCGGAGTATCATGAATATTCATGTGAGGGAGCTCACCAACATTAACATACCATGAATATTGATGTCCAGAAGCTGACAGAGGTCATGATATCCATGAGGAGCTAGCCAACAAAGGTTATCATACCACCATGCATATACATGTATAGGAACAGACAAAGGTTATCATACCATGCATATACATGTATAGGAGTTGACAAAGGATTTAATATTCATGAATATACATGTATAGGAGCCGATAAAGGTTATTGTGCCATGAATATACATGCAAAGGATCTGACAAAAACATTACAACGTTGTATTCATAAAAAATGAGTATAATAAAAGATGCACAGGTCACCTTACAGAATCGTGGGGAAGCAGTACAGTAGGAATAATAATAAAAATGAGACTAGTTTGCATTCCGTTTCAGCCAATACATGCATCAAAACAATTACTATCATCCTAATCAGTACACCTCATGGCCTCATTCAACTAATGTCACCATGGGGGGGCGATGAGAAAATGTTGCTAACATTTTAACAGTACCACACGAAGTAGTGAAGCTTATCGCACATCATGTTTAAGAGTTTTACAATATGCCCCACCCACTCATTAAGATTCATGATTTGACTCTTAAGCATCAAATATGATAGAGTACATCTTCTCACCGCGGTTCAGTTACGACATGGATCAAACATGTTGATAACTTTGAGTCCACAAGCTATTTTCAGCGGCTTATCATTACAACGTACTCAATCGTAAATATTAATGTTTTTGAAGTTTTATGTGACCTGAAATTGTACCTAATATTACTAATACCACCGAGTATGAAGCTACTCAAACACAGTCAAGTTAATTTAATTATTTTATGGTAGGCCCTGCCCACTAATTAATATGCATGACATGAGCACCACAAACAAAACACCTATTTATCATGGTGCAACTACCTCTCAAATTTTCAACAACTAGCTCAGTTATACACTTTAACTGAGCTAGTTGTTAAAAATTTGTGATTACAAAGATATGAGACCTGAAATGTAACTGAATATTACTAATACCACCAAGAATGAAAGCTACTCAAACACACTGTGGGAAGAAATTGTCAATTTAATTTATGTTAGGCCCTGCCCACTAATTAATATGCATGACATGAGCACCACAAACAAAGCACCTATTTTTCATGGTGCATCTTCCTGTCTAGTTTCATACCGAGCTAGTCGTTGAGATTCTGTGATTTACGAAGCAACACATCGCTCACACACGCAGACGCCATCATGAAGACGACATCATGAAGACGACATCATGAAGACGACATCATGAAGACGCCATCATGAAGACGACATCATGAAGACGCCATCATGAAGACGACATCATGAAGACGGCAGGCTACGCAGCCTTCGGCATCCTTATAATTTTTTTTAAAACAAACGGCCGGTTTAAAACTCACTATATTCGAAAATAGGTATTTGTTCAGTTGCACCTCGGCTTCTCCCTTCACAAACTTGACGTCTCCCCCG
>JAODAG010169398.1:2706-14297 GCA_027574785.1 Orphnurgus asper
AGATACGACCACTCCCGGTTTAGATACGACCACTCCCGGTTTAGATACGACCACTCCCGGTTTAGATACGACCACTCCCGGTTTAGATACGACCACTCGCGGTTTAGATACGACCACTCGCGATTTAGATACGATCACTCCAGGTTTAGATACGATCACTCCCGGTTTAGATACGATCACTCCCAGTTTAGATACGATCAATCGAGGGATTTACAAACGATTACTCAGGACAAACAATCCATGATGCAAGAAGTCAAACCAAGTCACCGAAGACTTGAAATCCCCTGCCTTGGGGCTGCTACTGACACCGGGTAGTGGTAATCATATTGCAAAAGATGGGGGGGGGGCATAACTTCGAGCTCCACGTGCAACCTTTTTCGGCGAGGTACGTGGAAGCAACGTCGGCCAACGAACGGTTGCAGAGTAACCGGCGGCAACATGTACGTACCGGCATGCCCGAGACTGGGAAATCCCCCCAAACATTAGCGACAACCGCTGGGGCTTACCTTAGCTCCGTGATCGAGGAGAATTTTCACCACGCTGACCTGGCCGCTCGCCGAGGCAGAGTGGAGGGGCGTGAACATGTTCTTATCTTTGCAGTTGACGTCTGCATCGTTGTCGATCAGCTCCTGGACGACGTCGACGTGTCCTGAAAAACGCCAAGGCAGGGTCACAGGTCAATGAGTATCTATCACTTGGGAAGTCCAAATGGATAATTTGCACTAACTGCTTTAAAACGCGTCCAAATTGACATTCTACTGCATCCATCTGTGCCAAAGGTTATCTATTTTAATATGCCAAGGGGTGCCTATTTAAGGGACACGCTTCATAAACTTATTCTTCCTGTGATTATGTATACACGAAAAGTAATAAAAACTTTCGGCCAGCGTTTGCACTCGAATTCATACATCTTGATAACGCTAAAATCAAACACTGTGACACTTCCAGGTATAATCCAGGTCATAGAGCGAGCTTTCCAGGAATTCCTAGACAACATTCGAAGGCCATTTATCCAACTATGGTGCATAAGACTGCTTTGGGGAAAACTTTCCGTAAAATAATGTGCAAAATGTAACTGTAAAATATTTGAGCATAAATTGAGGTTGAGGTTTTCTGCTACAATTCCACAGATCTTTGCATTTAATTCACTCTCCGCACTTCGATTGCAACGTAAATACAACTTCATAATGTTACATTTTTTTCCTGGCTAGGCCCAATTAATACACTCATTACAACAGTTAAAGCTAAGGTAAATATCACATGATGCTGTTATCCCCTTTTACTGCCTGCCAAAACTGGCTATTTGTATTGAAATGAAGAAGAAGAAATACCTGGAAATATTGAAACATTGAAAACATTCAGGTCATGACATAATTTTCTTGCATTAATGCATCATTCCACTTGTGACCTCTGTTAACGATACATAGAACACCCACACTAAATGTAGGCACGTTAGGAGATTTCTCTATGCAGTATATGTGTATAACACAGTCTAACTAACTTGCGGCAGAACGTAGCTTGTGAAAGGTACGTACAGGACAGGGGTGAATTAATCCTTAAACACTCTCATGTATGTATCCTATGTTGTACCAAATATTGACCATTCTCGGTCACCATAGAAAACTGACTTCGGGCTCATTTCCAAGAACAATTCCATGCTCCGATGCATTGCAATGGTATATCTGTAGTCGCACGACAAATATACCAATGTTTACTGGCGCAGCTGGGATACAGCAGGAGATTTAGTTAGGCCTTCAACAGCTGAACACTGAGTACGAACACATCTCCATGCGATCGCCACGAGTCATGCACCCGTCCCTGTCCTACGATGGGGGCTCAAAAAAACTGCGCCAAGTTTGGCACGGTTACTGCCATAAACTTACTTGTTGTAGGTGAAGACTTGTCGAATTAATCCATTGCTATTTTCCATGCTATACCTCCGAAACACCCAACCATAAAAGAATCTCTCATATCCCAACCCCCCCCCCCCACAATCAGTACTAGGAACTTACCCATGTAGGAAGCCCAGTGAAGGGGTCTCCTGTCCTTCTTGTCCTGGGCATTGATGGACGCTCCTTTGGATATAAGTAATTTGACCATCTGTGGAGAAAAGATGGGTTTGGAAGTGGGTGGTGTGGGTGGTGAATGGTGGGGTGCATGATGGGGTAGTGGGTGGTGGTAGAGTATGGGGTGTCAATACAAGGACAATAAGAATCAAGTTTTGCAAATATATGACCTGAGGAATTTAAGTATCGACCCGTCTCCTCTCGAAACTTGTTTACATCTGTGGAGGGTGTTCACCGGAAGGCTAGAATAGCAACGCGTTACCTAGGCAACTAATCTTAATAGAAGTGCTCAAAGAGGTTTTGAAGCTTTCAAGTCGGAATTTGACTGAAGTTGGAAATCAAAATGATGGCAGAGTGAGGCCTTCCGAAGAAAAGGTGCCTCAAAAACGAAGTTTAAGAAATCCGATAAATTCAGAGAACAAACCATCCAGGAAGTAGGTCGTAGCACTGGCCCAAAACGAATCAGGCCCAGTACATGTTATGAGGATAGAGTCACTATCACAGTGAAGTCACAGAGAATATGAGAATAAAAAAAAAAAAGTTTTCTGAAGTTGGAACGACTTATAGTTAATCAAAGACCTTAACAGGGTTTGCAAGGTTGTTGAGCTTTTAAGTATGGAACGCCAAAACGGACATTGATTTGTCTAAAACTCGTGTGGCAATAAGTCATTCGGCGGCAAAAAACATAATGACATAAATACTAAATATGTCGTTATTTGAAAACTTCATCAATGCCACATAATGTCAAAAACAATAAATGTCATTATTTGACAACTTCATCAATGCCACATAATGTCAGAAACACTAAATATGTCGTTATTTGACAACATCAATGTCAAATTAAAATCCGAAACGGCGTACTGTTCGCCGTTACAATAAGCATATGTCATTTTATTCGTCAACTTGACGTCACATAACGACAAACGACAAAAATCATTATGTGGCGTTTGTATTATAGCCACAGAACGACTGTTTTTTCTATAAGTCGTTATTCGTCAATGTGAAGTAGCCACACGAGTTTCAGTCAAATTAATGTCCGATTTGGCATTCCACATTTAAGACCGATCGTGGCAGAGAACAGCCTATCATCCCTGCAACGTCTACATTTCGTCCATCGCCCCCCACCTCTAAATGCCCGTTGAACGATGCGTGGTGGAGGCTAGTCCTGCCGGCTCTGTCGGTGACGTTCACCGTGGACAAGGAGGGAATCAGGGTGTTGGCGATGTCCAGCGTGTCGTTGGCCGCGGCGACGTGGAGCGGGGTCTGCCAGTTCTTGTCCCTGGCGTTGACGTCTGCGCTGTGCTTGAGGAGGACGTTCACGGTGTGCTGCGGGGGGGGGGGGGAGGAAAGACGCGATAAATTTAACGGGCGGAGCCGACCGGTCAAAATGTACTCACGCGTGAACGACGTTAAAGCGGCAGCTCCGACCTAACATGTACCCACCCCCTCCCCCGCCCGCCTTCAAGGTCATTCTGCCAAGAAAGCAGGTTTTTTGTAACAAGTAAATCACAAAAGTAACAACTACTGACAAAATTGGCCGATTGCACAATCGCACAAGTAATATCGCTGCACCTTTCGTTGGATCATAAGGGTACTGCATGCAAGATCACCTCAAACGTAGGATACATACATGAGTACGTAGAAGTTAGGGTGTAGGCTAATACGTACCTACACATGTAGATACACTAAGTAGCCTTACGGGAAGATCATATACCATCACATGCTCGTAAAATATCGAAGGGATCTGCTGTTGCACTGTTTGGCTCGTGGGCATAGGGGTTCGTACTTAATTTCTTGCTGGTTATGGTGTTTACTTTTGGGCAAAGGAGATGCGTTGCAGTGTACTTCTCCTGAGTACAGCAGGGAGCACGGGTCAAAAAAAATCATCTCTCTTCTGCAAAGAGTCTAAGGTAAATTGGAACAACAAACACACTCTGACAGAGTTCTCCTGCATATTTTGTATCTGAGAAGATGGATTTCTGGTGCCTGGAGATGGGTGGATTCTATTGTATCGCGGGAAACTAACGACGAGTTGGCGGCTATACTTTTGGGGTCGACAAGAGGTCAAGTGTTCACTTGAATTGGGAAGTTAGCGAGCATGACCGTCGAAAAGTTGGAGAAAAAAAAACAGGTGCGTCATTTTCAATCGAACGGGAAACAGTCCACACTTGGGCTTGCTGGAGGCATTTCATCTCATTCAACACACAGGTCCGTTGTTTGACCTTTGCGCTCTTTGACCATAGACAATGAACCATGCTTGTTTCTCTGCAGCTAGTCATTTACCAGCAAATTAACCTGCAGGAACACAACACATTTCCTGCCCAGACGAAAAACAAAACACGAAAACAGCACTCGCAAGCACTTTTAAGCCGACACTCAGCAGTTCATACCCATAAGAGTATGAATTGCATGCAACCGTCTCCAAAGCTAAATCTATTCGTACAACATTGGGTTACACACACTCATCATGGCATTGCAGCATACGCTGCCATTGCTTGGTTTGGAGCCCAGGTTCTTTCTTGAGGTGTCTCTTCTTAAAAAGGGAGTCAAGTACTCACTTCTCTTGGCAACCTCGTGCAAGAGTACCTCCAATATGAGTACCTCCAATATAAGTGTAAATGTGTATGTAGATTACTAGCCTATCCACAAAACTTTTAACTAATTGTATCCTATATTTGAGGTATGTACTTAAATGCAAGACCACCTCAATATAATATAGTGTACGTAAATGTGTATGTAGGTATACTAGCCTATCCACTAACTTAAACATACTCATGTATGTATCCTATATTTGAGGGCGGTCTTACATGAAGTATATACCCACTTCTTGGGTTAGATTTGCGTGGCTAAGAGCGTTCAGAACCACAACTACTTTCCGACTGCGCTTTTAACGATGAAAATTGTCGCCGACGAAGGTGTCGTCTTAGGATGTCATTCGTAAAACAGTTAGCCACTGTGTAGGGGTTATTTGGGGTAGTGGAGAGACACCAGTCTTCTTGATTAAAGAAGGGAGGAGTGTGGAGGGTACAATTTATAAGCACCATGCACTTACCAAACTCTTAGACGCTACGGCCCGGTGAAGAGGTGTCAGCCACCTGCTATCCTTAGTATTCACTCGAGCACCTTCACACGGGATTGAAAGGGGGGAAAATGGTTCGAAATATGCATTTCACACTACGTCATTGCAATTAAGCAAAGCCCACCTCCCCTACAATCCCAAACCCCTACAATCCCAAACCTATTTGTAAAAAATAACTAAAAAATCTGCTCCATACATCAACTATACCAAATGCAATTGTAACTTTTTCATGTACAACCGTACATGTTGTTCCATGTTATATGTTCACTGTTCATTTACTCAGGATTTCGCCTTCCAGTTTTAAATTCCATCCCCGACAACCTTGAAATCAAATTGGTGTAAACATTATGCTCTGGGAATCCTTAATCTCCATGGAGAGCAACCATTTCCAGATTATTGAGTGATCCCTAGTGATCCGTTTGACTTTCCCACAGTAGTCATTTACATATATTTCTAGGTATAATTGGAAAGTCCCGAGGGATTATCTTTTTTACGGGAAATTTGGGACGATCAAAATGTGTACCAAACTTTGCGAGGGTTTCACACCAGGCAACCTTATAAACCAAGTCCCACCCACACTTTGTTTTACGTGGAGGTCACCGATCCAAATTCTGTTTAAGCATGCGGGAACAGCGCATTATGCGAGCGATATCTCGTGCGAACCTATCAAGAATTCACCTTTCTCGGCCAGAATTTGAACGATCTCCGATTCTCCGCGGAACGCTGCGGCGTGAATGGGCGTCCTCCGCTCCATGTCCTGCGAAGAGAGTAAGAACGACGGGTCAGATCCCAGAGGCGTCGGAAGAGTTCTCCGAGAACTACATCGACGACACGGCCGGGCAGAGGTTGCAACCTCATCTACACGGTGCGGGGCAAGCCGTCGAGAGGACTACAAAAATCATTAAAGCTGCTTTAATCGACCACAGCATAAATGTGCAGCTCCATTCAGAGTGAAATATATCTAAAAATCTTCTTTCCGATACAAGGTGCTGACATGGAGTGAAGATGTTGATATCGCTCATGGGCTCCATGACGTCTCACTTAGCACTTAGATCTATAATAATAATCATGCGTTCCCAGAAGTACTCGCTGATGAAGGTGAACTGTGTACTTCGACAGGTTAAAGGACTGCAGACACGATTTAAATAACTGAGTTTCATGCCCGAGTCCTACTAAAACTGGAATCCATAAAGAGACATACCAGCTTGGGAGTTTTACTAGCTCTAAAATTACCCAATTACCTCTAACGAGATGCTCGGCGACTACCAAGCATCGCAACCCAACTCAGAACTTTCACCTTTGACCTCTTATCTCCCATCATGACACCATCGCTGTAAGATCTCAAAAGCCTACTGGTGAATGTGGAGGGGGTCAAGGCAACCAAAAAAATAAAACTTACCGTGCTATTAACATCTTCGTTGCGGTCTATCAGTAACTTCACCTCTTCCTTGTCACCGTAAAACACTGCCTGCACGAGTAACGGCTGGAAATGGAGAGAAAGAGAGATCGGTCTATACTTCATGTACGACCACCTCATCATATGTAGGATACATGTAAATGATTATGCTTAAGTTAGGGGATAGGCTAGTATCATATATATATATATATACATGTATGTACATTCACTATATGTGAGGTAGTCTTACATGAAGTACATTCCTCAAATATAGGATATATACATGAGTATGTATAAGTTAGGGGATAGGCTAGTACTGTATCTACATACACATGTACTTACACTATATTTGAGGTGGTCTTACATGAAGTACATTCCTCAAATATAGGATACATACATGAGTAAGTTAGGGGATAGGCTATTATCTACATACACATGTACATATACTATATTAGAGGTATTTATATACATGAAGTGCATACCAAGAGATCTATCTTTGAGGTAGATTTAGTTCCATGAAATGCAAACCAAGAGATCGCAAGTATGATAGACAGTAGGTTGTATGAAAGGTTAATAGGCACGTTATACTACTAGAATGAGTAACGTAACCTTTGGGGTCAGCAGATTTACAGAGAGAGAGAGAGAGATGTACCGCCGCCGGCTTTAACCAAGCCCTCAAATGTAAGCCGTACGTCCCACTGCTTTGTACGTACGCCGTTGACTCGCCCAAAAGCTTCCGAGTTTCCTCGCTGCAGTACGTACTTATAGCCCATCTGTCATCGCTAATGGCGGATATACCTAGCGTAACTACCGAAGGAAGCATCCCGTTATTCAGAAAACTTGTACATGTGAGATATTTAGCCTCTGCCCTAGGAGGGATATTTCCAGGGATAACGATAACCACACCACGTCTTCGAGCTCAGTAAACGTAACGAAGGGTGAGTGACGTCATCGGGTCATGATGTCACAGACGTGGTGGGGCAGAGGCCGTAGGCTAAAACGTTTTCTGAACGAGGGGGATGGTAAATTGGAACTGTAGATCTAATGATTTACATACAGTAAGAGATGGGTTAAGTGGATCGCCGTCAACTTCCGTAAAAAAGGCAATAGACGAGGATGAGAGGTTGACGAGGAAAATGAATCCAAAAGTAATCAAAAACACAAATAGAGCTCACACAACAATCGATAAGAAGTAAAGACTATTATAACATTAGTGAATGAATGGGATGGGGTAGCAGTTTTGGGGAAGGAAGCAACGAGAAGAAAAATTATAGAACGTAAAGAAAAGAAAAAATATTAAAAAAAATTATAACAATACAAAAAATGATATTTAGAAAAATTTATATAAAAATAAAATAATAATAAATATATCATAATAATAAAAAGCTAAAGTAATATTAATTTAAATGTAAAATATTATTGACAACAATAATAATAATAACAATATAGTAATAATGAACAAAATATACAGTAACAATAATAACTTCATAAATCATTGGTTCAAACTTTAACCAAGATCTCTGTACTAAAACGTGAGTGTAACCCTTTTATGCAGCAAGTATGTTGCACGCACACCAATACTTACACAGCGTGTCCTAGTCAATCGACCTGCGTAGAGCAAGTCTCCAAACATGGCTGACGGATCCATAAAGGAAAAGGGGTCATCTTTAGTCTGCCAGAATGAATCCATTCCAAAACACACATCGAGTTTACAAATATCCCTAAAAAAATAAAACCCTTAAAAAAGATTGTTCCTATATCGGTCACTTCAAATTAGAAACTTTTCAAATTTTGTCGGCGCATCTTAGACTGTAATGTTAAAATGAATTGTTGGCGAAGAACGGGAATCCATCAAGTCGATGTAAATTTCAACGTGCAGAACTACTACGGTTAATTGGACTACGCTTGACTGGAATTCAATTGACATGCTGTGTGCGATGAAAAAATGCACGCTACTGCTAGACTACGCTAATTTTTCTTGGGGAAAATAAGCGTCCATTGTCAAAAAAAACCCACTAATTCCATACCTAATTCTGGACAATTTTACTGACAGATCCAATACCAAGCTGAACAAAAACTGAAACTTGTTGAAGTTGAGAATGATCGATTTCACGAATCGTCGAGACCACAACAGCACGTCGTCCGAGTAGTGCATGCTTTAACATATTTCTCCCAGAAGAACTGATATCAAATTCCCTTCGCAAAACGTACGACAGGATCATCAAACAGGACGTCGAAGGGAAAGGAAAAAAAAACCCACGAATGGAGAAACAAGACGTCGGCACAAGTTCGCATTATCATGAAAAACGTTTTTCCGAACACAAATCTGCAACGCAATCTCCCAACTTCCCGTAGCGTATGCCGGGGACGAACGGTGTCACACGACAAAACTCAAGTCACACGGTGCGGAAAATTAAACGCATCCTGAAAACCGTCGGCGTGCGGCACTTCCAGCCGGATGGCTCTCGGGGGGCTTTTGCCAAAATTAGATCCATCCTGACCGGACTGGATGGACGGACGAGTTATTAGCGGTACCGATCCAGTAATTTTGGAGACCCGTCGGGTTTAAGAAAAGACAAGACTGGTCGAACTGTAGGATATAAAGAACGGAACAATTTTGCATCAAGCGGGCGGGGCACATGGGATGTTTTGCGACTGAAAACATCGACGACGCAGAGTCGGAGAGAAATCTGTCCAGATGGCAAAAACACAGGCTTAAGTAAATAAAACTTCGTGAAGAGATGCTCGAAAATGCAATGGCCGAGAGAGTGAGCAAAAAAATTATATAACAAAATGTAAAAAAAATCTATCAACAAAGACATGCAAAAAAAAAAAAAAGACGACGAACGAAGACTTTCGGGGTAAGCATAGATCTGGGCAATGGATACGACGGGTTCATTGCAATGTTGTCCAAAAACAAAATATATAAGACGATACTAACAGTGTAATTGGTGGAAGCCAGGAAAGATAAGGAAACTCCTTCCATCAAAAGGTTCCTCTAAGGGAAAAGTAAAAATTCTGGATAATCCAAACGACTGGAGGGAATTTCCGGGGAAAATTACAGTCACCACTACACAGCTCTGCTCAAAGCGCTGAGCTCAGAGAATGTAAAACGAGGTAGCCGTCGCGGCCGGATCGTGCCGTCGCAGATCGAGTACAGAGGCTGTAATTCGGTAAAATGTTTTCGTGTAAGCAGGGGCCGGACGCTGGAAAGATCTAAGTAAATAAAAGACGGGCGAGTTGATAGCCGCAAAATCGCAGCTTTGCGTTACTTTGTCTCCGGTACTGCACTCTTTATTAGCAGTACAGTAGCATACATCAGCTCAGCATTCCCAGTCAAGATTAATTTACACTTAAAACTTCTCCCTCTGAAGAAGGCAAACAAGTTTTTTTTCCCCATTTCCAGTTATCAATGGGTTTTTCGTAACAATTTTTATTTCTTTTCCTTAATTAAAACTTTCTATTGAATCCCCTTGATCATTTGCCCACCATACTACCGAAATTGAAACTGTTCTTTTGCTTATACAGTAAAGTAGGGGAGGTACCTGGCTTCTATATGCTGCAAGTTACGTATGGCATTGTAAACCTTTCGAAGGAGTACGGTGTACCTAGCTATTAGTGACAATGGGCGCAATGAACACTACTTTCCAACACATCTATTTAATGCCGGATTGATTTCATTTATATTTGGTTCAAATTGAAGCCTCCGAAGGTAATGACGATGCAAAACTTAGAACAGCCCTAGTTTTACACTAAATTCCAGGTCAGGTAAGCAGGGGAATGCAGGTCAATGTGTAGCCCTGCCCACCAGTAATACATGTGTATGGTACCATGTTTAAAAGCCATATATATCTGGGAATACATTATGTAGCTCCACCCATCACGAATATGAATGAGGTCTGCTTTGTTATGTAAACAGTGTTAGTTATTGCCTAGTAACATTCTCATTCCAAATTTGAAAGCGATCGATTGTACCATTCCAAAGTTATGGCAACTTCAAGAAATTTTACATTTAGCCAGAATATCACCAGAAAATTTCAACTAATCCAAAGAATTGCAAAATAAGGAAGGGCAAGATTGTATTATTAGCTTATGCCAGATGCTAGATCAAGTAACATACGGTCGTGGCACAGTGTATATGAGGGAAGGACCTACATGCTGTAAACCATACTGTACCATTCCAAAGTTATGGCAATTTTAAGAATTTTACATTCAGCCCCACCCACTCATTAATATGCATGAACCAACACCCGAGTGTACTTTGATCTTTGTATAAATGTTCGGTGGGCTACCGCGGGCTCTTCGGATTCTTATTGCAGGCTCAACTGTATTTTTTGGCCAGAGATCTATAGGATGGTCTAACTTTCATGCCATTAGCTTTGACATTGGTATATACGCTTCATGTAAGACCACATCAAATGTAGGATACATATATACAACAGTATGAATAAGTCTGTGGAGAGGCTAGTATCGAGTATAGTGGGTTGGTTTCCCAATTTGATCCAGCGTAGCCGATCCATGAGAATAGAGTGAGTGTTCCGTGCTCAGAATCTGACCTGGAAATGACACTTAGAAATCACAATCAGACTGACAGGCATATCAGTATATATCTATATACCACTGTTGTCAGTGATCCACTATACAGATATAACCAACACTGCATGTATACTGTACATACCACTGTTGTCAGTGATTCACTATACAGATACACCCAACACTGCATGTACTGTATATACCACTGTTGTCAGTGATGCACCAAACAGGGAGCTGCTACTAGAAGGAGACACAATGCTTGGAATTTTATAGCCTCCACCTCATTTACCCCATTACCATGCCACTGACTGTTATATAATCCCTTCACAATCGTCTCTCAACACAAACGTCCCCAAGTATCGTTAAAGCCTTTTGATACACAACCCTGCACCGCTGAACTTAACGCCCTCTACGATATTCAGCTTCCCCAGCTACTTCCTGTTTACTCCTGTCAACAAAAACTCGATAGCCAGGAGACCTATTTGCACATGCGCAGTAGTTTATTTTAGCTACTGTG